>LR139590.1:0-30168 GCA_900659605.1 Tisbe holothuriae | reverse complement strand
AGTGTCTAGAGACAATTAGAAATTCCTTTATTTCTTTCTATGCCTTCTTTTTCTCTCGCTCTCTCTCTCTCTCTCTCTCTCTCTCTCTCTCTCTCTCTCTCTCTCTGAGTCTTAATGTCTTCTCGTGAATTAATTAATGTATGAGCAGCCAGCAGTGGCAGCAGCAGCAGCAGTCAGTGAGAGTGAGTGTCCTTGATGGAATTGTACAATGGATTCTAAGCTTTATCCCACTTAAAAGGTACAAATATGACAGATTAAATGCATTGTCCCCAGTCTACTGTGAATTGAAGAAACGCCTGTTCCATTTGTGTGCAAAGAGAAAAGGAGAAAAATTGAAGTAGTTGAAGTGTGTCAAACAGGATGATTACATTTTAAGCAAAAGGAGAACTTCAACAAAAAGGGTTTAATAATAGTTTGTGCTACTATTTCGGGACACACTTCAATGTCCAAATGGCACATTTCAGTCGGTATAAAAATTTCGTCAGTTGCGACATTTTTACTCTCATCGATCAAATCGCCTTTTCTCTGCATCTCTTTGCATCAATTTAAGTAGAAATATACACATTGAACACGTCTCCAATGACCTTGAGACTGAATTCCTTCCCTCTTACATTCTAACACGATTTAGAAGAAGAGATATCTTCGGGATCCCAAGGAGAGCTCTCTTCCTCACTTAATTTCCCGTCCCATAATTTTCCCTGAACAAGGACGGCTCTCAAAAATCGTTCTAAAAAGTTCTGATAAATTGCTAGTTTCTTCCAGGGAAAGAAATCGCTGATGCTCTAATCCTACTATGTTTTAAAGGATTTTGCTTTCTCAGTCTGAGGACAATTTCCTTCACTAATTTAGACGGCATTCATTTTGGGTACTTTGTAACACCTTAAACGGTTAATTTCCTCACTAAAGAGGACTTAGGTTTAGTCATTGCTCCACCCACGTATTTTACCCGAAATAAAGCAGATAAATAAAGGTTCTCCTTGAGAAATAGGTACGGATGTAAGGAATAAAACCCTACTTTTCTCTGTCTGAGTGGAAATTCTCATTTCCTTCTCTCCTTTGTTTTACTTCTATCAATTTGTATTATTTATGAGTCTTTTTTCTCCTCTTCCTCCACTGTCTGGGACGAAGAAGAAAAAGAGATTTTGAGGCTTGGATTTGTGATTCAACCCTTACAAGAGCTGAGTTTAAATAATCACCCAGGGAATGGTGCACTAAACAAGATATTCCTGCTGACTTAGTCATGACGTATAACCCATTAAGAGTATCCATAATGACCGCTCACGTCATCACTTTTAAGTAGGGCCCGACGCCATATCCGCTCCCTCTGAAGTGCGGCGGCCCGTTCCCATCCCAAGGTATCCCGTCCAATAGATAACACACCGGCAGCAGCAAGGGTTTTAATATTTGGCCTTGGTTATCTTTTCTCCTTTCCGGAAAATGCGAATCGGACGACGACGATGGCAAAAAACTTCTTATCTCCCCTCTCAAAAATGATCGTAATGGTTTTCTTCCGTTTTTCTCTTCTACTCAGCCGGTGGTCAGATAGCAAGATTCGGATCCGCAAAGGCGAATAAATCTCTCCTTCAGAAAATGCACAGACACAGTGGTTTCATAATGCCCTCAAGGTTTACATTGTCTTCTGCTTTTCCGTCACAGTGGTTTTATAATGCTCTTACGTTGTCTTGTGCTGTTCCGGTCACGCGATTCCGTTTCCCACCAAAATAGTTTCTTCCCTCGGTTCGGTTTTTGCGTCGGCGATATTCGAGTATGATCTTGAATCTCTCCATTGATGTATTCGCAGCCATCAAGGTCGGATTGGCACCGGAGAAGTCAAGTATCAGCATTAAACGGACCGTTTATATGCATATATAGTGCATACTATTGTGGTTAAATTACGTTTAATGCTCAGACTATCAACGATCGATAATAGGCGTACATATCAGAAGGAAATATATGGAATATATATTCTCATCTTGCTCCAACAAAACATGTCACTAGATTGGCATGGAATAAAAATATAGAGACATGAAATCAAGGGAGAATTAATGGCTCAATTTGGACAACGGCGCAAACAAATAGATTTCCCTCGTGTCCGTTAATCTCGCTCTAAATTGAGGTGAGACATGTAAAGAAAGCCTTTGTTTATAAAAGGTGAAGTTAATGGCTTGTAAACATGTATGGATTAATCCTTTTATGCACTTCTGTCTGGAGCTGGACGATTAAATGCTACAAGATCCAGGGTTTTAAGTGTATTAAACACAGCTAGGTTCCATTTTAGGACGATTAGAGCAGTCGTCTGACGGCCAACTGGGGAAGAAAAAGTTCCCCTTTCCTGTTCCGCCGTGGCTTTGGCACCAAAAGACAAAAAGAAGAAACTTTTTCCGAAAATAAAATCTGGCGGTTCTGGGTTGGGTTCAAAATTATATTTAGCGGGGTCGAATGCCAAGAAAAGAAGAAGAAGAGGAGGAGGAGGAAAGACTAACTGCTGGAAAACACAATTCCACGAGAGTTGAGGGAAGAAGAAGAAGTTGTTATTGTTTTTCTCGGATTGTAAGGGGGATGCCATTATATTCACAATAAAAGGGCATTCCAAATTACATAATTTTATGTACGGCCACCCTTTTTAAATATGACCACACAATGTTCCTGTAAAACTTTTTCTACCTTCCATCTTAACAGGGATCCCTGCCATTACCATCGCATAATAGTCATAATACACAAGGCCACGGTGTTCCATTTCTCTCTTTCTCTCTCTCTCTCCCTGACCTTCAGTAGGAGAGAGAGAAAAAGACGCGGGCTGGCAAATGAAAGGAACAAAGTTTTTCTGGTGGAGAGAGAAGGAAAAAGAGAGATTCATGCTGCCGATATTCGTACTGGACTAAAACAAAAACCTTTATCGAATATAGACAAGTTTAAAATCTTACTCTAGCTCTTGGTTTTACACTATTACTCCCCTAATAAACCAAAAACGGCAATATTGACATAATGAAGATATTCTTTGGTTAAATTTAGAACTATAGACTTGAGCCACTACACTTTTTTGTCTCTCTTTTTTTCCAGTTTTCAAGATGGAACTTATTCTTTTTTTTCGGCCACTTAAAGAAGAAAATGGAGAGAAATGTGTCAGAAAAAATAGGAAGGATAAAATTTGACTTTTCCCTTCTTCGGCTTTCTCCGTGAAATTTAAGACACTTTTTTCTCTTCTCCGTTTGGTTGACGTCACTCGGGTTATTTTCAAGGATATAAAAAGGAACAAAAACGCTACTATTTAAGGTCAATGACTACCAAAAACAGAACTTTAAACTTGCCCCTACTGACAAACGTAGTAAATACCAACTATGCATTTGGAATGTGTAATACTGTTTATACACTATGCATAATATTAATAACACTGATGCCCAAACGCCGAATACCTCGTCCACTTATGTTGAAAGCATTTGTTTGTTTACTCTAATCATCATTTTCTAGGAGGAGGAGGAGGAGAAAAGTGAGCATACGATTAATCATAATCCTCTTGAGGGTAAAGTGGATCTAGAATGCGTATAAGTGGATTTGGGAGGAGAAAGATGAATTAATATCGGAGATTTGACCGGAGGCAGGGTTTATGTTGTTCTCAGGCAGCATTCATTACTTTATATTGAGTTAATTTGAATGCCTGTCGGTAATAGAACAAATATAACCTTTATAAAGTTAGTGATTGATGGGATAATATCAATTTAGCTGATAAAATATCAATTACCATGACATAATAAGAGTATAAAACTGGCCTCTTATAGCACTTATCGACAAGAATTCATAGTATTTATTACCTTGTTATAGGACTATTAATACGCCTTTACATGCCAATCATACCCAATTGAAGAATGCTATTATTAACATGTTCTTTCCTTCTCTCTTTCAGCAGCAACAACTTTGCCGACGTCAACATATCTGCTCTCCTCAACTCATTCCAAATGGGATACGACAAGAGGGTGCGACCCAATTATGGCGGTAAGGTCATCAGACTGAGGACAAAACATAACGCACATGCTTAATCATTTCCCCCGGGTTTCCCCCACCAGTTTAGTGACAGATCTAGGTCGGTATTTAGACAATGAAAGGGTGTAAAATGTGCTAGATTGGGTCTGCCCTCATTCAGATTTATGGTAGATGAAAAGGGATCCCAATTTTACACAAAACTTTCTTGATATCTTTGTAAGGACGACGTCGTCCTTCCAGCTTTCATTTTTTGACTTGGAATTTTATATAGAAGACGACGTCGAGGCAGCATCTTTGTGTTGCTTTTTCTTTACCCCCAATTTTCTTTCCACTTTCAACGTTAAAATCCAATATTTCACAGAGAAGAAGACTTCTTTCTTGATCCGGCACACACACACTCGCACAGCAGCTATGTAGTAGAGAAGAAGATCGTTGCTGCTGCAGCTCTTTTTGAACGGCCCGGTTTCCTAAAAGTAGCCTCATAGCAAAGTTTCTTAACATTGAGCTAGGTATTAAGTAAGAATCTTAAAGATTTTGTTAAACCGGACCCTTGTGCTCCCATATGTGGCACACGACTTTACGGCTATTGTGCGTGGCAGTAGCAGCAAAAGTCGCCGACTTTCTTTATTGCCTTTAAGATTTTCTCTGGGAAGAAAAAGGTTTTAACAGAAAGTTTGCGTATAAAAAATGAACAAAAACGTCTCTACAGCCGATCGCTGGAGAAGAAGAAGAAAGTTTATTTTATTTTCCTCTCCTTTAAACAACTTTATTATATGGCCTTAATGTTTACGAAACAAAGGAAGGAATCAATTGTCTGAATGCTGCGCTCGAAATGTTTATTATGCAAACAGTAGTAGCATATAAACGAGCAGGCATGGTTATAGGTATATAAAGTGGTGCTGAATACACAACTTTTCCTCTCAGAATGCATTGTGTATTAATTCAAATTTGCAGTGAAGTTAAAATGCATAATAATTTAATTTGCAGTGATCTTAAAGGAGCACTTTCAGTGTGTGCAATTCATAGGGTGCTCGAAAATAGCCCCTTGAGAAACTTCTAAACAGCCCTTTTAACTCTCCCTTCTTTTCCCCCTATATTACCCAAATCAGGCCCGGCGGTAGTGGTCGGAGTGACAATGTATGTCCTCTCAATATCCTCACTTTCGGAAGTGGAAATGGTACTTGAAAGAGATATCATTAAGGGTTTTATATACATATCACACTGTGTATTTGGTTCATTTTAGTTTTATTCACCGAGAGTATATAATAGAGAGTTAATTCTTATATACAAAAAGCACGTTTGTACGGTCTTGAGTTTTGCATTGTTTAACCTTTTCGTTTATTAAATGGCGTTGTTTTACTCTAATAACAGTTTTAAAAAGAACCAATGAAAATGATAGGGTTGCCACCCAACCCGGTTGTTTTCATCCAAAATGACCTATTTCCTGTTCTTTTCGACACTATTAAAGAAAGCATTTCTCTTAAAAAAGAACCCCTTTTCCATTCAATGTTATATCTCTGCTACTATCCTAACTCCACCCCTCAAATAAAACTACTTACTGCATAGTTTGGTATAAAACAATGATCCAACGAACTACAAGTGGTCATGGAATGGTTTTATTAATGTCTTTTGTCTATTGTCATATGGTATCCTAAAACAAGGGTGAAAGGTTGGATTGTACACAGACTTGCATATTATAGTGTGCTTTATATAAATACATATTGTCTGACAGAGCTTTATATAAAACATGCATATTTTAGTGTGAGAACACATATTGAAGTGCAGGTGTCGGGTTAATAAAGACTCTAGGTGACTTCAGGTTTAGGATTAGGATCAGGTGACCCCAACATCCCCCCACCAATGCTTTAACTCCATATTCAAATTTCCCGCCAAACTTTGACTACTCCCCCCGTCCCACCTATTCTTTGCAGGGCCCTCAGTCACAGTCGGCGTGTCCATGTATGTCCTTTCCATATCCAGACTGTCCGAAGTCGAAATGGTTGGTTGAAAAAAACATTATATTAACATTAACACAACATTATTAAGTTTTATGATGAGAAAGATGAAAGTGTTAATTTTTGTGTTGAACCTTCTGCAGACTTGCAGACAATAGTGACTTTTGCGATGTGTTCCAAAGGGAAATTTTCCACACACACTTTTAAATAAGTAAATATCTTAAGAATCCTAAAAAGAACTCATTTCATCAACTTCAGTGAGAAAACTTGAAACTATTGAAATGAGTTAAGGAATTTATATTCTCTTAGCTTTACTCTTATTTTCATAATATTACTAAAACCACGTAACATCATAATATTAAGACACACAAGTTTTATACTTTTCTTGCCATATATACAATCAGTATTAGAGTTTTTGAGAAAATAGCGTGTTTTATCCACCTTAGATTATTGATCCCACAGAGTTTTGATTTTCAACCTAATGTTGTGTGCAAATTTTTTTTAGTATTGAATCACTCTTATATTTGAACTTCATTGCGGCTTTTATGCATTGATTCACTGAAAATGCAAAAAATGCTTGTAACTTTAATTATTATCCTTCGTATACGGAATCCAATTACTATTCCAACTTTGCTTAAAATTTTCCTCTCTATTTCCGCTTCCGCTTTTTACTAACCCAATAATGGCAGCTGCTGTGCATACAGCACTTAATTCTGCCTAAGCATTTGAGAATCAAATCGCTTCATTCAAACTCTTGCTTATTCTATAATATTACTATTAACCGTATTTATATACAATACATGGATTTCCCCCATAAAATAACTATATTATTCCCAAAACTGCTCCTGTACAATATCAAACGTAGTTTATACACGAAAATCCAAACAATTGGTCACCATTTTAAACACATTTTAGAGTCGTATTTAGAGCAATACTTTATATATCTTCTTAGCTTTGGCAGTTAAGTCCAATAACCAGACGCGAGTATTGTAGACTGGTCTTGTTTAAAAAGCTTAGTCAGGGTTCATAATACATATTACAAGAGTCTTTTAGTCTTTTAGTTTCAAATTAAGATTATTCTGCTAGAGATGTATGGGCTACCAAAATAGCACCTCATCCAGAAATATAACCCAAAATCACCATCTCAAATAGAAAGTAGTTCCGTCGGACAGATGAACAGACACCCGTTGGAAGATTTATAAAACCACTAAAGCACATATGTCAATAATATATATTTCAAACTTTGCAGTCTTCTTTCCCTTCTAGTCTTGGCATTGTCAAATTAGTCTTTCCAAGTACAGCATATCAATTATGATTGCCTATGAAATATTCTTTTGCTCTATTTTGACAATGCCAGCTACTCTATGATCTCTCTATCCACACCTAAAAACCATAGTACACATAATAACCATTTAAACATCTTATAACTGTGTAGCTAGAGCTTAAATCATTAATCAGCCTCACATCAAGTAAATACTAACCGCACCAAATCTAAAGGGTACATAATTAGTGAGTGTGTAACTAGCCTTTAATCACCCATTTAGGACTTCCTCCCTCTCTCTCATTCACAGTGGTTTCAGGAAGAGTTTGTGAAAATAGAACTGAAGCCTATACAGTGGCTTCTCGAAGTGTTTATATTAAACTGATTTATTTTATCTGAACTGAAGCCACTGTGCCCTCCTCCTCCTTCCTCCTCTTCTGTTCTTCTAGGCCACCCAGTGACAGTGGGCGTCACTATGTATGTGCTTTCAATCTCTTCGGTTTCCGAGGTCATGATGGTATTATAAGAAAAAAAGCAGAGAGCAACAACTTTTTGTCAGATATTGAACCGGTTCTAAAAGTAGCATGCACCGGTTTCAACTGGCTCAAAATGAAACACAACTTTCAATGCATTTTTGCAAAGTTGTCGTCGATTCTTGTCTCCAATGTCTCTGTCGTCCAAACCCCTTGTCCGAAAGAACATATTTTTGTACAATATTGTCAATAAAACTATGACTTTCTAAGCCCGAATTGAATGGGATGTCATTTTAAGAGCAATAAGTAATCAGACGAAGAGTTAAATCCCCACTAATGCAAACATTGGGCCTTGAGAACTGACTCTGTCACCGTTCAAAGCTCGTTCAGAAGAAGAAAGACACCATTGCACGAAAAATATCGAGCTATTGTCCAACTATTTTGCCCCTTCTAGCCTCTGCTCGAGTCTTTTCTTGTCCTTACAAGAAAGAAAAAATACTCCGTGGAATGTCTTGTGTACGAGGGGACGTGCAGGGAGAGAAAGGAAGGACGGAAGGGTTGCCACTTTTCTCATAAAAATACATCTTTTAAGGCAGTAATACAATTGGGACAAAGTAGCTTCCAATACATATTTAATACTTCTCTAACTGAGCTGTATCATCCATAATTATTTTTACTCTTTTGGCAACCCTTCCTTCTCTACTCCCCCAGCATATTTTTGACTCCCTTCTCCATTTGTCTGAATGCCTTTTCATCCTTCCTCCCATTGTGTGTGTGTACATGTGATGTGAACTCAAAAATGAAAAGGTGCTTCTTCTTCTCCCCTTCTTCACTATCCTCCAGAGTGTTGCTCTATATTGTTATGACACTTGTATGTACAAGGAAGACCTTCCTTCCTCCTTCATGCAGACCGCAAGAATGCTGTTAAACACAGGAGTTGTTTCATTTGCTGACTTACATCTTGAGAGGGAATCGTAAAAGGAAAGATGATGATGATGGCCTTCAAGTTTGTACTTTGTCCTTTCTCAGAGCAATGTAGCATGATAGTATAAGGTAATTGTTGACCTATTCATTTTGTCCTATGGTATACCGAAGAGTCCTTTCTGTTCTGTCCTATCCAAAGTCCTAAAACACATTTCACCAACCCATTTTTGCACAAAACACTATGATTGAGCACTATTAATGTAGTCTTCATTGTAATGTAGCTGTATAAAATTATGCATGCCTTCATCATTATAAACTAAGTTCATTTTTAGGATGTAAGGGTTTATGGTATCAGTCTTTTCATTCATAATGTATACAAGACGTTATGCAAATTTTAGAACCACAATTTCTTGGCCAAATATGCGTTTTCCACTCTTGAAATATGAAGAAAAAACTAGTTTCTTTCGACATTTTAAAGCTATATTAAATATTGAAAAAAACTTTCACTCAAAAGTCAACAAAATTTATAATTTAGAACAATATACAATAAAATAAAACGTTTGTGCATGTTTATGTGTCAATGTATTTTGTTGTTGTCGATATGATGTCTTCTGTTCGTAGATAGAAGTGCACTGCCATATATCAAAAATATATTTATGATGCATACTTATCAAAGTGTATTGAGAGCAGTTTTCTGGAGAATCCAATCATTGCAAATAGAACGAAATCCCAGAAATGGCAAAAAATGAGTAGCAATCGATGTTATTTCACCATTTTGCAATCTTCTCTCCAGAATTTTTCTCTCAATGCCGATTGAAATAATTTTTGATGATGTTGTATTCTTGGCAAAATGCCCCCCATGAAAATATGATAATTACAGCTATTGAGTGCAATTATACTTCAAAGCCTTTATCAACGACTTATTGGCAGATATAAAAGGAGCTTTTTCCAAGTACTTTCCATATGATGAGCAAGGGAAAGTATTCATTTTTATGCCGCTTCAAAGAGATATTTAACATTATGGTGTAGCTACTAGTATCACCATGGAATGCTTAACTAACCCAGGGGATGCCATAAACTATGTTTTGCTGCAAACGGCAACCCTGCTAACATTTGTACGAAATAAGAAACTATGTTTGTTAACCTTTGTGTGCATTTTCTTGCTGCTCAACTACATAAAGTACTTCCCCCGCTCCTGTGCCTCCTCCTCCTCCTTCTCTCTTGACGCTGTCCGTGACTTGTGTTCGTTTGCAGGACTTTACGCTGGACATGTACTTCCGTCAGTTCTGGCGAGACCCACGCCTCTCCTTCGAGCGCAGAGCTGGCCTGGAGAAGCTTGTCGTCGGCGCCGAGTACATTAAGCTTATCTGGGTGCCTGACACATTCTTTGTTAATGAGAAAACGGCATACTTTCATGACGCGACCACAGATAATCAGTTCTTGAGAATCTTGCACACTGGTGAGATCTTGAGAAGTATAAGGTGAGTCATTGATGCTGGTGGTAAAACAATGAAAATATGGTCGGATCTTCTGCTAAAAAGGAAAAGTGGAAAAAGTGTATACAGACAAAACAAGTCTCCTCTCATCTTCCAGTGTGTGGTCAACACAACCTTAAACTACAGACACTACCTTCTGTCCTGTCCCTATCTTCTTGTAATTATTGTGATCTTTTGCATGAATATTTAATCGTTTTTGCATGGTTCTGTTAATGTATGCAGGTATAAACCTATAATAAAATAGCAAGTCGCCATAGTTCTTAGCTTAACTTTTCCCTTTAATATATCAAAGCAAAAACTGTGAATCAACAACAAAGTCAGAAAAGAGCAAAAAGAGTGGAACACGTCGCAAGAAATTACTGTGGACTGCCTTCAAATCGAGTGTGAATACCCAGCTAATCAAACTACTCTTCCTTCCCTCCTAGGACTTCACCCTTGACATGTACTTCCGTCAGTTCTGGCAGGACCCGCGGCTGTCCTTTGAGTCCAGGCCAGGGCTCAAGAAACTCGTCGTTGGTGCTGAGTACATTAACCTGATCTGGGTGCCCGATACGTTCTTTGTTAACGAGAAGACGGCATACTTTCACAAGGCAACCACTGAAAATCAGTTCTTGAGAATTTTGCACACGGGAGAGATTTTGAGAAGCATTAGGTGAGGAAGCTTTACTAGGAGTGGAAGTCAATATTAAAAAGAAAACGTACTTCATCATCGCCATACATGTAATGACGTCTGCTATGATACTATTAATACTTCAACTAACCAAGCATTTGTACCATTCTCTCCTACTTCCTAATTGGTGTGTGTTGCATCATATCTACTTCTATCACCAACATTTGCCTTGCCATGAAAGTTAGATTTGGTATAATAATATTGTGTGCTGCTACTACAGTTATACTGTTACTGCCAGGGGAATATATCCTTAATACCATAAAGTGATACCCCCAATTTTGAAAAAAACCGCTTTTAACTGACCGAATTTGCTACATTTGTTACTGTTGCAAGCAAAAGCCAGAGCAATGAAGCTTTTGTTTGAATCAGTCCGTCGTCGTACTTCTTCTTCTTCTTCTCATTTTCGGAATGCTCGTTCGTTTTTATTACGTTTCGCTAGTCCTACTTCCTCCCTTCCAAAAATGTTGGCAAGCGGGCCTGCTGAGCCATAGCGAAGCCGATATAAAACGCAAAAGAAGAAAGCACTTCAAATCTTGTCGTCGTCGTTTCCCCTTTTTTCCGTTACACGCCATTGGCGGTTTGTGAGTGTTTTACTGAAGAAGAAGAAGAAGTCTCTTAATTCCTCCATTTTGGCGAGGAGCTCCTCACTTCTTACAATCAGTGCAGAACACGGCCTTCAATTCGCATCCCGGGACCCGGAGTCAAATACCAAGAGTCGAGAAGAGGAGGCTTTGGCATGGCCCATGTCATAACTCCGCTGCCAAGAGGAAAAGAAGAAGAAGCAGCAGCAGCAGCTCGGATTTCCGGATTTGTCCCTTTCTCTCTCCTGTCTCTCTCTCCTACTTCTTTTTATGATGGATTGCTGATGTTAATATACAAGAGATCTTTCACATATCTCTCTCTGCAGCATTAATACAATTGTTGTGTGTGAGCAACTACTACAACTCCTACTTCGTACTACTGTACAGAAAATCCTGTCATGATATGTATTCCGCTGCATGTAAAACAGTTTTTGGTCCTTCAATGGAAGTGGTCCATTTATCAAGCTAATATCTACTCCACAAAGGCAGAGCAAACACTGAAGCGCTACTAGCAAAAAAGCAAAGTTTTCAGGAGAGCCAAAAAACCTCTTTCTGAGCATGTTTGGATGAATAACTTTTTAAATATCAGTGAGAAGTCAACCAAACTCTCAATTTTACTGGAACACCATGCACTTAGCATGTGGTCCAAGTTTGGAACATCTACCATGGATACTTTGGGAGAATAAGAGGAATTTTTCTCTGCCTTTGGTTTCTCATGATTTTCAGAGGGGTAAAACCAAAGGCAGAGAAGACACTGATGCCAAAACAACCAACTTCAAATAGCTCATTTTTGCTTTTAAACCCTCCATACCATAGCAAAATGTGTTGATTTGATCATATTAGAGCTTAATGATTAACTATAGCTGCATTTTGAGTCATTTTAGAGCCTTTTAGTTTTTCAGTGTCTTCTCTGACTTTGGTTTTGCGCCTCTAAATTTTGAGCAATCCCCAAGGCAGAGCAAAATTTCCCTGAATCTCCACTAATATGCATGATAGAGAGCTAATTCTTTTTACAAAAGATGCCCCTGAGTATGGTGCATCTAAATATTAAATAAAAAGAAAATGGCCATTCATGGCAAAAGTGACTCCAGAGGACTCTCTGCCTTTGGCAAGTAGATATGTGCTCAACCCCATTTTGTATGCTTTAATAATGTTATTTTTCGCTTTCAGGTTCAAATATTTAACCATGTGTAGTCTATGGAACCTTTCTTGCATGTTTTCATTGTACATATTATTCTCAATGTAGTTAAAAGCCATTAGAGTAGGAAATATATTGTGTCAACTTTTTACCAGGGAAACCTAATCTTTATCCTTAGAGATAAAACATGTAGATATAGTAGATAAAACACTCTAATATATTCCCATAGTACTTACTTTGATCATGATATTATTGCACTCTTTCATTCTACCTCACATCTTATTTCAGTACTTATACACTCAAAAGAAGCAAATAACTCGAATTCTAATTATTCGAAGATCCGACCAAATGCATTATATATAATATTATACTATCATGTAGATGTAGTCGATACCCAGCCAGACATATTGGCCTCATTAGAAAACTGTTGTACTTCTATTTGGCTGGGCAATCTTGAAAAGAAGCTGCTTCTGTAAGACATCCATTTATTATAATACTGACACTGATATATCATTGAGAAAAGAAGGAGAGTTCACTTCATTGACTCCTCCACGGTTTGATCGAGTAGTCTTTATATATCAATAGCAGAGCAAAGAATGAATAGAACCTTGTCAGTAGATTTTTACATAGTACACAGTTACCCGTTAACAGTTCGTATTTTGACTAATATCTCTCGTGTGATTGGTCCATTTGCAGGTTAACAATTACCGCGTCCTGTCCAATGAATCTTCAGTATTTCCCGATGGACAGACAACTGTGCTACATCGAAATTGAAAGTTGTAAGTATTAAGTGTCCGTGGCTATGATACAATGTGATATACTCGTATTAAAATATGTATACAATTACGAGTGCACTTGATCTTCAAAGGAAAAACACTACATATTATGCCGTGTACGATTGTCTACTGGCTTTTAGGCACCTCATTTAAGAAATATTCCATTTTAGCAAAAGTGCAATTCTAAAGTACGAGCACATGGCCTCCTATATATGGATGAATGAAGTAATTTTTTTGACCAAATTACTATTTGATTATGTGGAGTACACGTAACATAACTTTCTGTAAACCCTGTACAACAAAACTTTTTTTGTATTCTTTAGTATTTTGTAAGCATAAAAAGATTGAGATAAGATCAATCTCCTGGGTTATTCACAGCTATAGTACGCCGTAAAGGCGGTAGGTATTCTATTCATAAAAGTACTGCTACGACACAATATCTTAAAATTCAATTGTATACTTTCAATTTAACTAGTAACCAAACGTGTCTTCATCTGATTTAACTTTTTTTCAGTCGGTTATACCATGAGTGATATTCGTTACAAGTGGAACGATGGTCTCGACTCCGTTCAGATTTCCTCAGACGTTTCGCTTCCACAATTCAAAGTGCTCGGCCATCGACAGAAGACCATCGAGGCTAGTCTGTCGACAGGTAAGATTCAAGCATCGGCAATTCTCTTTTATATGCTCAATGCTAGCATATTCTAATGTACAGTGCATGCAGTCTGGGCTAGTTAGTTCAAGATACAATTAAGAGACAAAGGAGAGAGGAAATAGGGATAAAAATATAATTCACTAGTATCAGTGTTTAATCGTATAAGTTACGTGTATATAACATTAGTGCACTGTGACTTCCCCCGCTTCCCCTCTACATAAAAGTGTAAATGGATTTATGAAATTCCCTTTGATGTAAAAGGTTGCCTCCTCCCTCCTTTCTCCCCATCCTCTAAAGCCATTTTACAGATACTGCTAGCTGTATGCAAAGTAAATTCCGATTTTCCACTCTGTACAGAATATTCCAGCAGAAGAAAATGTTTAAAACAAATCTTGACAAAGTTAAAAGAATTCGACACATTTATGACGTCTTCAAAAATGTGACTTGTATAATTTGTTGCTCTAAGAGATTTTGTGAAAATGACTGAAGAAGTGCTCCTCTCATATGCAAGGATACTTTGAAGAGAAACCCTTCTTTGTGTGTGCACTCTTGAAACGATAATGGCTTTGCAAAGAGTGTGACGTAATAAGAACGGAGAGGAGTATTTGCAATGTACATAGGGAATATATATGTAAGGAAGTGACTTAATAACGGACACACTGCAAGACAAAATAGCTCAATATTGCAGATGATTTATACCGGCTACTGGCTGCTACATTACAAGGCGTAAACAGCTGATACAGTGCAATTATAATGCGTTTTCTATGGATTGGTATACATATAAGCTAATTTGACTATGTATTGCAACATCAGTACGAGTATGATAGTAAAACATGCTGCATGTATAGTATTGCAGAGAATGAGTGTTATTTACTTTAGCATAACTACGTACTAACGTACTCTTGATCTTCTTTTCCAGGCAACTACTCCCGTCTCGCTTGCGAGATCCAGTTCATCCGTTCTATGGGCTACTACCTGATTCAGATCTACATCCCCTCCAGCCTGATCGTGATCATCTCGTGGGTGTCCTTCTTCCTCAACAGGGGCGCCACGCCGGCCAGGGTCGGGCTGGGCGTCACCACCGTGCTCACCATGACCACGCTCATGGCGTCCACGAACGCCGCGCTGCCAAAGATCTCGTACGTCAAGTCCATTGACGTCTACCTGGGCGCGTGCTTCTTCATGGTGTTTGCGTCGTTAGTAGGTGAGTGGAATTATTGATTTATAACGCCATGATGCCGCAGTATCGTCCATTTCCATTGTCCATCGTATACTATTCCAAGAGTCGCCTATAAATATTTAACCCAACTTTCTCTTCTTGTTCCTCTACACGCCGCAGCATGTCAAACAGATCTGGGTTGGTTGGCATAACTATGCTCAGCAGCTCCCTTTGTGTATAAAGGACAGTTTCACAGATTTCGCAGATGAGCCTTTGATCTCTGGAGCGAAATCCTTCTTTTCCCTCTACAAAGAGATCCTCCTCTCTTCTCACTGCTGGTCGATTTTGGACTTTGAGAGCCACCCAGAAATATAAATCCACCTTGCTTGTCCCGGTTATAGCTCAGTGACGTCATCAGAAGTTCAGAAAAAACGTACACATCATTTTGAGAGTTATACAAGCTTTTTACACATAACTTTGACTCTGTATGATACTCCTTTTTTATAACTACGCCAATGCAGTGACTATACCACCTTTTTCCTTGGATTATTCGTGTAAAAGGCCTTTTCACAGGTCGTTAATTGCATGAGACAATTTATAATCCATTCTGGTGGATAACAAAAACCGGTTGTTGATGTTGTCGAGACACGATATGCGTGTTGGAGCATGTTTGAACAGGATCTTGCATGTCGGGCTGACCAGATTATAAGTGAAAATGAGTGGAGGGAAAAGAGCGTCGTTTATCTATTGGGAGCCAAATGCTATCGTGCGTTCTGGATTCTCATTTTCCCCCGGGTTCCCTTTGTTTCTGAAGGAGATATCTTTCGTTGCCTTTTCTCCTCCTCCTCTCCGATACGTAATACATACACGGAGGAGAGAACTGAATGGGCTAAAGAGAGGGGAATTAGAGCAATATGCCCGATCCCTCTACTTCTTGGCCTTCATCCTAAATGCAGGAGGACTAAACCAGTATACTCCTAACATTATATATAATTCGCAAAACATTATTCTAGCTATAATTTTTGTTTTGTGGACTCATTAAATTTATTAAAAAAGGAAATTATTGACCAAGTTGTTTTCCATTGTCTGTTTGTGTCCTGTAGAATGTGTGAGTGCTTTGGCCTGAGATCCCCTGAGAATTAAGGAGAGGAAAGATCTTCTTCTCTTTTCCTTATTCTCATCCTCTCTGGGGAGAAAGGAAAAGAGGAATAAGCAGTAGAAGAAGAGGCTGCATGCCAACATTTGTAAGGGATACTACTACATGTGGTCAAGAAGCAAATTGACTTCTTGAGAAAAAGGAGGAGCCCTTCTTTACACTACTCAAGAGCGTTGAAGATCACTTTTCACTTTCACTATAGCTTTAGTAGATTTTTAATAATGACTCATTTCTGACTTGAATACGATGACAAAAGAGCCTTTTGAATTCAAATATTGCTGTATGCCATAATGATACTGAAGGTCAGTTATGACGGAAGCAAAGAATACAAATCCATTTCCATTTCTCGGCGTCGGTTTTACCGAGACAAAAGAAAATGCCCCCTGTATTATGCATTCTTAAGTCACTGCTTGCATAAGAAGCTTGAAGGGGAATCTTCTCCGAAGTAGAGGGAAGGATACACAGCCATTGAAGTAAAGGTTCAACTTAGATATGAAGGCATAATTGAGCTATTATCCTTGTATCTCTTTAGTGCGTGCATATGTTTCTGTCATTCCACAGTGTAATTGTATCTCATTGTCGCCCATCCATCATTAATCATTGAGACGGAAAAAGAGGGGAAGAGATCCAAACAAAAACAATGGCGGTCATTCGATGGTTGTTGGTCCATTTCTCGGTGGTTGGTCTCTGGCTGTTTTATGGCATAACTGTATCCAAAATGCTCTTTCTTTTCTTGCCTCAACTATGATATCATTTTCAGAGTACGCCAGCGTCGGCTACATGGCGAAACGAATCCAAATGCGCAAGAACCGCTTCCTCGCCCTGCAAAAGATGGCCGAGCAGAAGAAGAACGAGGCGATGAACGCGACCAACGCCATGAACGCCAACGACGGCGGGCCGCCGGACCACCACGGGATGCCAAAGCAGACGGTAGGTCATCGTTTTACGCGGGAAATTAAAAAAGGGTGTTCTGTGCCGTACGTTTCCCCCTTAACAAAAAGAGCGGCAAGCAGCCAATCATTAACGTGTCTCTCCCCCTCTATCTTCTTTTGTTCTTGGCTGTAACATATTTTGTCTCTCTCTCTCTAACTTCTCTACAAAAATATGTCATTACAGTGATAAAAATGACTTCTTCGGGAGGGCTTTTTCCCATTACGTTCATTCTTCTCTGTCCATTTTCCCTTCTCCCCAAATTGATCGTCTCTTATTAATAATAACCAGAGAGAGAACAGAAAAGAACTTTCGGTGTCGTATTATGTCGTATTGTATTAAATCTTGGCTAGACATTCTATTACTGCTACTACGTACTTTTTACTTTGGAATACAATGGAAAAGAAAAAGAAAGGTTTGGTTGTTCAGCAAAATATGTATTTTCTTGTATAAAAGTGTAACCAATAGCCGTTCAAGCCACTTAACGGCCTTTGAAAGAGAATTTGAACAAATATTCGTACTGAACAGTTCAAATAATACCAACCAAATTTTAATTCCAACGTTTGCTTTATTCTTTTATATCGCTTACTATATTTTTTCTTCTCTGAAACGTTTTTATCCCCTTAAATTCGCTGTTTATTTCATAAATACACTGGGCTTTGACCCAAATTAGGGGTCTGCCTCCTAGCTACTCCGAGGCTTTTCCCGTTCATTTATAAGGATTTTCGTACTTCAAAATCCATAGAAGTATCGCCGATGCTGCTATGATGTCAATGGACCCGAGTTACTTCCATCGGTCCATTTCGGCTTTCCGTACTTTGATTTTTTATTCACTCTTTAATCCATTGGTTCGAGACTGAAAAGCAAGAACCTTGGAAATATCTTATATTACTTCAAAAATGCATCCCCTTCTAAGAATTATGTGACTAGGATTAAGATAATGGGGGAACTAACTTAGCTCTAATCGCTAACCCATATCATGCTTTTAAAACTAACAAATCGGGAGAGGCTCTAATATGGAGGGTTTTGTGTTTTATGTTTTTTCCATGTGTCATTAAATATGTACAATTCTGCCCCCAAATTGGAAATATATATGAAATATGAGAGTATAAATATGTATTATATTGAGGAGGTTTTTGGGTTTGATAAAAAATGTCAAAAACACATTGTCAATACGTTAACACAGAAATACACATAAGTTTTCTAACTTTGTTTCTTAAAACTTTTACTTTTAACACTATATTAAGTTCTCTTATTCACATGCAAATTAAAGGAATATATGAAAAACTGCCGCAGATTGTTTTAAGTTGTTTTAATCTTAAGTTATTTATGGTTAAATACTTTAATATAATAAATCAAACCCCAAATACTGTTATAAGAGTGTTTTAGCCCCAGTGAAATTTTCCCAGAATCTATCAATTTTATGAGATTTTCAGAAAAGAAAACTTCAAG
This sequence comes from Tisbe holothuriae, assembly GCA_900659605.1. Classification (NCBI taxonomy): domain Eukaryota; kingdom Metazoa; phylum Arthropoda; class Copepoda; order Harpacticoida; family Tisbidae; genus Tisbe; species Tisbe holothuriae. The sequence goes on along the minus strand of LR139590.1, from coordinate 11,564 downwards.
TCAAAACCAAAAATGGAACAAAGACTTGAAGGAGACATCATTTTTGGGCAAAGATTTTTCAATCCCTTGATTACAAATAGTTACTCACAGTTTAGTGAAGTTACAGTAATTAGAAATCATCGGAAAAGTAGCATTTATCTTCCTTCATTTCAATCAATTTGCACCATTATCCTAATTCACCGGCTAGAACTCCTTATTTCTCACTTCAATAACTCACTATTAATGCCCTTATTTTGACTGAAAACTCTATATAAATACTAACAAACCCTCCTTATAACACATCACAAATACGTGATGACTGCCGAGTACTAATCCGGAGAGAGCATTTTGCCATTTTCTGACCCGATTTTTCATCTTCTTCTTTTCTCCCACCCTTCCTTCCCTCCCTGCCCCGTTTCTTTTAACTCGGCCCCTGCAGGAGATTCGCATTAACATGCATGACAAATCCATACGAGTCAACAAGACGGGCGCGTCCTCCCAGGGCAACGCCAACGCCATCCCGCTGCACCACCTGCCACCCGGGGCGGGCGGCAACGGCGGCACGGCCAGCCCCGTGCACCAGCAGCAGCAGTCGGGCAGCCTGGGCCGGTCACGGTACATGCCGGTGGTGCCACAGGATGACTACCTGTCCCAGCATGCGCACCACTTCCAGCGCGGGTCGCCGCACCCGGCACCCGGCGGCGGCTACCAGCAGCACCATGGCGGGCACGGGGCGCCGCACCCGCACTCCTCCGTGACGACGTCGACGACGGCGTCGAGCACGCACCCGGGCGTGCCCCCGATGGTTCCGATGGGCATCCCGCCGCCGCAGAACAGCCAGCTGCCGCCCCGGATGGGCACCGCTGCGCAGCAGGAGCAGACGATCCAGTGCAAGAAGAACCTGCAGAAGATGATGGGAATCTCGCCGTCCGATATTGACAAGTACAGCCGCATCTTCTTCCCCATCTCGTTCACGTGTTTCAACCTCATGTATTGGATCATCTATCTCCACGTCAGCGACGAGATTGCCGATGATCTCGTCATGCTGCACCCGTCGTGAAGAGAAGAACAGAGAACAAAGAACAAAGAAAATCCCTCCTCGTAGTAGAATTTCTTTTTCAAATTGCACACAAAGCCAAAAATATGCTTCGTTTTAATACTAATCTACTATAATGCTATTATATTAACAGCAACTCGTTACTTATACCCACTACTAACAATAACGCTTAAGTATTATGGTTATATTATTATTACTCCCCTCCGAAAGAGATTTTAAATCCAACTTACTTCTATCGTGCTTTTGCTTAGAAAGAGAGTTATTATTACAACAGAACTGTCTCCCTCTACAAGATCCAAGGTAGACTTTAACAAAAAGCCTTTACAAGACTGCATTTCTGCATATTTTCTCGTGATCCAGTTAATTGGCCGAATTGAGTAGCCAATCATCGGTGATGACGTAGTTTCGACAAGAAGACTTTGTCGAATGAATGCATATCCGGATTCGACCATAATCAGGGGTACCAATTATTATTTAGTGTAGATTCGCTTCATTTTTGATAACATTTGTTGACTTACTTAGTACATTTAGACACATTGTTTCATACCAACAACATATTACACTTACTTGCATGCTTTAAATATGTATAGCATTATACGGGCACTACAAGCAATTAATAAGTTAATCAGAGTCTACTCCATTGTGGAAAACATATTACTAGAAGCTGGTAATGCCTGTATATCACCTCAAACTAATGTTTGTTATACGTAGTTATATTACACTGTTAGATTCCATGTTTACCTAAATTATTAATGTTCTTTTAGTTTTTCATGTTCTTATCATATTTTAAGTTTAGTTACAATGCGCGGCTTTTGAACATACGTTGAACCTAAACACAGTTTTAGCATTGTATTAAAATTCTACACAAAAAGCCACCTGACACCATATATACAAAAAAGGTATTTGACAGTGACACCACAATTGTATTATATATGATTTTTATCTGACTTCTGGCCTTGCTAATATGCATACTTCACTAATCTGATATATCCTCACTACTACTTTTATACACCCCCAGTTGCTATATCACCCTTTTTACTGTGACTGTTTAGAGCAGATCAATAACTATTAATTTTAATTACTTCTCTTCTACTTATATATTATTACATCTTTTGCTGGACAAGCAATTACTATAGCGGATTGAACTGTAAATATGCTTTTAGGATGGAATAAAGCAAAACAAGCCAAAGTGTAAAGACATAAAACAAGGCTGTGACAAAAATACGTTACTAGGAAAAATATAAATTTTGGTACATAGTTGCAATGGAAAACTTAGAGAGACTCAATTAGTCTTAAAATTAACAAGTCATGGAAAACTTTCTTTTGAAACAAGAAAGACCAATTATCATGGAGCTTAACATAACTTTTCCCAGACTACTCAGCGTCTTTCTCACAAAACAACATTATACTTAACATAGTTCAACAAAACAGCTCAAAATTGAACTATCGACCTAACCGTTGTCACTCCATCGCTGTCGTTATTTACCAAGAAGAACCCCCTTCAAGAAAAAATAATGTCTTTCATTCACGTTCACTTTCTCTCTCTCTCTCCTTTTCTTTCTCCTGTCTCTCCTTTCTCTCAACCCCAATTGATTATCATTTTATTTCCTCATCCTCGCACACCAGACGGTTCACTTCAAGGTCCACGACCCCAAGATGCACTGCAAGGGCGCGTCCAGGGAGAACACAATCTCACGGTATCACGACGGCGGCAAGTACGGAATGCAGCCACCGCCGCCACACCGCGGGTTCCCACCGCCGGGGATGCGCGGGCGGTACGACGAGGAGGCCGGGCCGCCGCCGCCGGGGCCGCCATCGCACTACTCCCACGGACCGCCGGGTCCCCCCGGCCCTCCGGGGCCGCCCCCGCCCGGCCCTGTCCCGCCGCCGCCCGTGCCCCCACCTGCCCCACCAAACCCCGAGTGCGACATGAAGGAGTTGAACCAGATGTTCGGCATGACGGCGTCCGACATTGACAAGTACAGCCGCGTCATCTTCCCCGTGACGTTCACGTGCTTCCAGCTCATGTATTGGATCATCTACCAGCATCTGAGTGACGACGTCGTGGATGATCTCGTCTACTTGCACCCGGATGAGTAAAGTTAGCAATGCACAGCCAACAGAAAGATGATCAAAGTATCAAATGTGTTCAATGAATTAAGAAGGAAAGAAGACACTTGGCTCAGGACAAAATGGAGGCAGTTGGTTCAAGAGAGACCCTTTAAAATGCCAAAATGGGGTCGTCAGGCTAATTGGACTTGATGCTGGGTTAAAAGAGGATTAATGTATGCACTAGGAGCTCCATCTAATGGAAACCTTTTGCGGAAAAATGTGCATTAAACGGTAAACGAATATGACACTGAAGAGAAGAAAAGTGCTCATGGGGGGAAGTAAGTGTTTTATATTTGCATATGAAACAGGTAGAACAACCTTTTTAAACACTTGCGCGGATTACACTAAGTCTCTAACTATTTAACAATTAATAAAGTGCGTGACTTACAACAATAATTATCAGTTTTGAAGAAGAAGAAAGATGAGAAAACAAGTTTTATGCAACAATAATACCCTTATTTTATGTTCCAATGACATTTTTGTTGTTTTTCCTCTGCGAACAAGCCGCACAAAATGATTGTTTTTATTCCCTTTCCTGGATCTGTTTTTCCGTTTCCTAGTAAGACTTAAACAGTCCTGTCTATTATTGCATGCTACCAATATTCAATTCTTCTGTATTTTTACATAAATCAGGTATGATATTAAAGGTCAATGTTATTATATGATATTTAATTTTCATCTTTCTTAGACTGTCTTTTGTGCTTTAAAATAATTTTGTGTTTCGGAAAATTATGGTCAATATGGTATTATGCATCAATTAAATATCACATTTAAATGTGAGACAAACTATATAACATTAAGAGCTTCCCAAAACAATAACGTTTCCGTTAAAAATGAGTATATATATTTTTATAGGAAAATGCAAATGAAGAGCCCAAATGTTTATCTTGGTTTAAAACGCGGTCTTCTTAACAAAAAAAGCTTTGTTTTAACCTTTTAAATTTTATATAAGAAGAGTTACCTGCAGATTGTAAATGTGTGAAAATAGCGAATTGGACTCTAACAGCACCAGACGTGTGTTCAAAGGAGTTGAAATCAAAATAGGGTTCCGTAGATGATAATTGTTTTGTACTTGATAATATAAGAATTTAGAGTAGAGAAAGGATCGCAGAATTTATGAAGAAAAATGTGACTTGTAAAGGTATCATTTTTGGTTTCAATTATGCACGAAAAAATTGGGTTTATTTTGTGGGTATGAACAGCTTTTTGTTCCAATCGCAAAACAAAATATACGATATCCTCCCCCTCCTCTACAGAGGCTAAAAGCATTTTCCGGTTACAAGTTACAGCTCTCTTTCAGCCAATTTTTAGCACACACAAGAATGCAGGAAAAATGATTTATATTAACAAAAAAGTGCATGCAGAACTTCCTTAAAATCTTAACTACAAAAGTAAAGGACAAGAAAATATATTCACAAAAAACCTTACAGAGACTTAAACTTTTTCCAAGCAAAAGAAATCTATATCATCTTTAATAAAATATATAAACATATACAAATATTGGATGGAAGAGAGGTCTCTGAAAAGAAATCCTGAAAATCACTTGAATTTGTGAGAGGTTACTTTGACATCTGTAACCTCGTAATCAGTAGAGATGTGGGCTGGGTACCCACTACCATTGGGGCTACTACTACTATAAGGCCCTAAACCCCCGGCACACGTCTCTAACATAAAAATATCCACAGCTTGATATGCTGGTTCATGTTGCTAAAAAGAGAGAATATACACTTTTTAAGAGATTCAAGGATAAAAACATCAAGAGAGCCTCGTCGAAAATATACACACAAACCGAATATTACAAACATTTTAGGGTGCAGACACGAAAATGTCTTAACAAAAAAGTGCGCGCGAAAAAGAGACACGATTTATACGAATAATAAGATTAGATATTAACAAAGCGATGAGTGAAAAATGCTCATCTTGTCGTTCCCATTTTGTATTCTCATTCATTTTAATCGTTTGTTTTATATATTGACTATCGCCAGACCAGGATAATATATTGTTATTATAATGGTTGATGCTTAAACAGATATAAAGGACATCTTTATAACACCCTCTCTCTCTCGGTTTGACATAAAAAGTGTGAACGAATAGCTGAATACTTGACCATGAAAGAAGAAGAAGATAAAGGCAGTGCCGCCGATTTGAGCTCAAACAACACTTACAAAATATATAAGCGCATGATAGTTTATTTTTCAAAAAAGTAACATTTTAGAACTCCAACTCCCCCGTTTCGTTTTATAGAACGTGAGCCCGTTATCATTTGACGCATTGAGAGAGAGAGAGGGCGATCGAGACTAAAGACTATGAAGTATTGAAGGAAGAGAGGCAAGCCATTATTATATTGAGAGTAAAAAGAAAGAAGGAAATTATTATTATTATATACTGAAATTGTGACCGATTCTTGATTAGACGTTGATGAATACATAATAATAATAAATAATAATAATAAATAAATGCTTTGCATGAGACATACAGATAAATGGCAGCAGATGTTTGTGTTTTATTACGGGTATTATTGCAAGTTATTTATTCAGAGTTAATAGAAAGATTTGGGTACGTCAAATATTTAATTGAAATTCACTGTTAAATAGGTGAAATTTATTTTAAGAAAAGTACTAGGATATCTGAATAATATAAAAAATTAACAACGTATTCATGTGCATTAGTGAAGTCGTTGTATATCTTCCCACTTCCACTATGCATATAATTGTCCCTCTTTCCACCTCGTTTAGAGCAATAGAATCTTCTTCTCATTCCAGTCATTCACTCTGGCGTTGTTTTGAGATATTTGTCGGAAATGGTCGTGACTTTTGCTCCACTCTGGGGAATTTAAGACGGAAAATTCTCCGCGACCCAGAAAAAAAACGAAGACCCAGCTGCAGTGATTAAACGGCCGATTCTACTCGTGTGAATTGTATGACTATAAGTTGGTCTACTTTTACTATGTTAACTGTGTATTTTAAGGTTAAGAAAATGTTAAAAGGAAGGTTTTCGATTATATATTTATTCCTTGCTACTATGGGCAAACTTGAAAGACTGGAGTTTCGTGTAAAGGTGATTTTTTAATCCCCTATTTCTCTGCTCCCAACATTTTTATTAGCTTTCTCGTGCTTAAAGCAAACCGCCCCCGGGATGTTACAAGCAGTTGTAAAATAGATGCAAGAGATGATATTTTACTCCGAGAGGGGGAAGAAGACGGGACTGAAGTAGTAGAAATGTGTGTTAGCCACTTAATCCTACTTTTCCATTCATACTTCCCGACCAAACAGGAATGAAACGTCTTTGAAGTCTATTAACTCGGCCAAACAGGAGTCAAACGTCCTTGAAATGTATTTAAACAGATATACAGTAGTTGCAACTTGCAATTCAATGGAAATTCGGACTAGTAGCGATAGTAATTTTTTAGCCGATCTAGCATTTATGCTGGAACATAAATTAAATTATTAAACTTAAAAAAAATGCTTCACTTAGTTCTTAACAAGAGCAGCTTTCAATTTTTTATTCATTTTTAAAGCTGAAACATACTCTACACATGAAACAGATCTGCCCATATTTCCCCTGACAAAATTGTCTCTTTCTTTATCGTTTGTGGTAATCTCTGTAGCAGCTAGCGTCTAATTTCGCACTTAACCGCCTCGTTTCATCTCAAAAATGTTGAAAAGAGCTTCAAACGAATTAAGTAAGTGTTTTATGGTCTTGACGGAATGTGAAAAAAGTTGAGCCGGAGACTCTGGGGCTGTGGAGCGGGCGTAGTTATGACATTGGACTCATATGATGTATTGGCAGGTTAATTTTTAATAATAACATGTATTGCTTAGCATCCATTTTAGCAAGGATGATGGTGAAATGGTGATTGCATAATTGATTTGTATTGGGGGTTGCACTTAATATGCGTCCCTTTGCAATCTTAGGCTATAACCAGGTGCTTCCGCTGCAGGATTGGGGGCAAATTTTGAGTCCATTTAACGATTCAAAGAGCACATATACATTACGTGGCAAAGATGAATCCACATTTAAATAGATATGTATCAATTTCTCAACGCCAAAATTGTACACTTTGAAAGCAAAATAAACATGAGAAAAGTTGGGACAAGGACACCACTTTGAAAATCGACATAAAATTAAGCATCTCTTTTTGCTGCCGACAAGCCCAACTTTTTAGTAGTTGAAGGTATGTCGTCAGTAAAGCGAGTCTGAAAGTGATCGACCCTTGTTTTGACTCAATTTGAGAGCGGACGTTTATCTGAGCTGAGCTTGAACGGGCTGATGCCGCGCGTCCCAAGGGGAGGAAGGGAGATTGTACAGTTTGCAGCTTTTTCACTGCACAGTGGACTGATATTAGTAGAAAATTTAAATTTATATATGTATGTATATTTGAACTTTTTAAGGTTTAATTTACGTATACGAGCTACGATTATGAAGTCGGTATATTTATATTTACTGTATTGTCTTTTGCATAGGTGTACATTTTATTTATAGAAAATATAAGTAACCAATATACAGTATATTAGTTCAGCCTTATTATTAATTAAAATATGTTCCGCCCACTGTGCTTACTCGAAAGCAATCCACACATCACACATATACGGCGGCAAAACGGCGGCTCCGAATCTTGCATAGGTCTCTCACTCGCTCAGCAGTCCAGTCCTAGTAGCAGAACCCTGCTGAGCTCTGGCAGTGTCTTACAACTTCCATAGCACGCGCCTCAGTATCTGTTAAAGTGATTAGCTGGCATCGGTTGCTGCTTTGACCAAAAAGGATCTTCCCCGCTGTGAACGAGTGTTGTAATTATTGCTCACATGACCGACCGTTGTTTTGTCAGACAGTCCGAGAGTGAAAGTGTGAAAAAGTACAAGCATTTAAAGTTGTGTTATGTCATTGCGAGATAAATAAGGTAAGGAACAATAAACGTGGCCGCGTGGCATATACACTTAAAGTGCATCACACATGCTAAAATTTGTAGGAGGAGATTTTATTACTAATTTTAAAGCTTTAATGGTTATCACAGGTTACATACTTTAATAGAATGAATCTTTTTGAACTTCACATGAGCCGCCGCCGCCGTTTTAATCCTTTTGATAGACGATCTCAATATATTTTCACCTCCCCTGAGATGAATCAAAACAAAAGTTGGATCCATCAGTCACGTTGAGGGAGCAAAAATGTTGTTTGAACGCACTTAAAGCGGTTAAATTGGGGTTTGATTTGCACCCGAAATGTGACGGGCTTAATCGTTCTTTTCTTCTTCTTCTTCATCAGAAAGAGTTTTTCATGTTGCACCTGACTGAGGCATCGATCACTTTTTCCTAGACGTTTTGTTGGATTTTAAGATGCTATGAATCTAACAAATGGAATTCTTGTACTCTTCTAATACTGGCACGTTATTATTAGGCAAAAGTTGAGCCCCATCTTGGACAGTTCTTCTGAGCATCCGAGAACCAATCCTTGAGTAGAGGATGCATCTCTTTATGGAAGTAGACCTGGGTGTACTTGAAGCCCTTGATAGGCCACGGTTTTCCATGAGCGGAAAAGTGCAGAAAGTAGACGTGGTCCAGGGAGGCGCATTTGAGGCGTTTGAGGTCTTTGCCGTAGGCGAATTCAGAGTCTAATGTCGCATAATCCTAGAAAATGGATTACAAATATTTATAACGTTTAGCAAGTTACAAATTTAGGCACCAAACCACAACATGAGCACTAGCTTTAATTAACCAAAGTGTAGTATCTATACATTCCCGTACCTTTGGCAAAATCAAAATCTCCCTCTTCGGACTAAACTCATGGTTGATAATATCCATATCATAATACTTCCGATGCTTGAGCGCCATCTCCGTCCCGAAATACGGCTCAATCCTCTTGTACAGCGCCTCACTCGGCTCAACGACCATGAGCGCAGAAGTGATGACCGCATAGGTGGTGATGGGCTCTGCAACGGCTATATTGTGGGCGTATAATGATGTGAGCGTGCAACATGGTTATAGTTTGTGCGCATTTTGTGTTTTATGATGCGGTTCACTTACTCAGGTCGACTTCGCTGATGCTGGTGACGCCGTAGTTGTCAAACCTGTAAATTTCAGTTAACGTAAAAAGATCTAAAAGTCATCCTGTGTCTTACCAGTATCCCTGCGGTGCTGCCACTCCAATCCCCTCTGGAAACCTCAACGTAAACAGGTGATCCATGTCCTTGAGCGGGATCCCGTCCGCGTCCATGGCGACCACACGCTCGTACTCTGTCATCCGCCAGAGCAAGAACTTGTGAAGGCAACTGGCGTAGTAGCCGGACAGGTTGTGGCGTAACGACGTCTAAAACGCACATATAACATGTTCTTATGGCGATAGTGAGTATTCTACTCACCTCAAACTCCCTCAGCACTCCACCCTTTGCCTCCCACCGCTCAAATATCGCCTTCTGCTCCTCCCCCACCACCGGCCAGTCACTCTTTGAATACACGAGCACGTAGTCCACCTTCAGCCCGCTCGTCCCCGTTCGAACCCTCTTCAAAGCGTCCAACGCCGTCAGAGCCGCGCACAGGTAGTTGACATTGGTCACGTACCAGGCGTAGGCATACCGCTTATTATCAGGCGGCTGTACATGATAGCTGGTGTTGCGAAGGTCAGCCTGGTGGCAGCTGAGGTCATCTCCTGTCCGGACGAATTGCATCGACTCTGAGCTGAAGTTCCCGACGACTTCAATGTTGGCTGGGGGTGTTTTGCTCTGTTTGGACATTTGTAGCTTCTTCCAGTGTGGGATTTTGCGTCCATTCTCGTTTCTGTCCTTGCTATGAGTCTCCTTTCTTGCTTCCAACATCCGCCTCGGCGGAGGAGATTCTTCCCATATCTGCTCAGCAGACTGATGCTGGATACTGACAACAGCTTCCAGGTTGTTTGGGAGGTTGTTGTTATTTACTGTGACTGAGTTCGTCATGATGTAGATTGCAGCCAGCCACTGGCACGACACGATCAACGAGAGTATTCGGGTTAGAGTCATTCTTTGTATTAGATTCTGGTTTTAAACAGTTGAAGACATAGTTTATCTTTGGATAACGTCAGTATTGGTTTCGGGTTTATAACATAACGAAAATGTCTTCATTGCATTATATTTAAAGTCATTTAACATTTTAACTATATTTTTTGCAACTCCATGACTCAAAACGTTGCGCTCATTTGTTCTTGTTCTAAGTATATTCACGGTGAAATATTATTAAATTGTTTGTTGACTTGGCTATGTACATAGATACTGTTTTATCCCATATATACGTAAGTGACAAAAATGTGTTTAAAATAACATTTCATTCGCGGTTATGCCTTCACTTTTACATAAAAATAAGTCAACAAACCTGAACACTAACAGTATTTCACTCAATTAAATAATGTTTTAAGGGTATGTTCTTCTCTTCTAATAAATTCGGAGAAAATGTTTAAATTGACACTTCACTCGCAATTAACCTTCTTCCACTTTTTTATAATACAAGCGTTAAATATGCTTAAACGACAATAATAACCAAAACATATTTCACTTAATTACATAATCTTGTAAAACACACTCTCACATGCTGCAAGGCAATGTTGTTCTGAAGTAGAGAGGTCGTAAAATTGTTTCCTTATCTGAAGGAGGATAAATATTCACAACGATTCCACTAAATCGGAAGAATTGATATTGCACGTCCGACTTAAAGATATACTGTAAAGTTAGAGAGCACACTTTTAGTATATTTTGAAATATGCCGAGTATTAGAACTAATATTTGACCTTTTATTATAACACTTGTTAAGCGTACAGTATTTGCTATGTTTTGTATAGAAATCAAAGGTTTTTACTCCCGTACGTGTCTTTAAGGACTGGCTGGTTTTCCTGAATGAGCTGCAGCTTGTACCAACAGGTTTATTAACGATAATACATTCTTGTTTGACTTACTTATTGTCGAAAATTCAAAAAGTTAGAAATTACTGTAATTGATCTATTACTAAATTGCCTTGACGTTTTCTTCAAAATATGATAATTGACATTGAGTCGCTTGAGCCGTTAATAATAAAATCGTATATATTGTGTGTAGGTAAAAGATATAAGGTACTTTTTGACGATGTCCATAGGATTTTAATAGAGAAGTACTTGGTTAAATTAACTCTTACTTAACTGGTTCTGTGATAATTGTTCCTCCTTTTTGTACTGATCTTTACTGATACAACAACGTCAAACTTAAATCATACCCTGCGAAACAAAATGGCTAACAATGTTTGTAACTCCAGGCTTCTTACAAGCTTTTTCCAACAGTTTTGTTTTGCTGGTTATTTAGGGATATAAACTCCCCATAAATGCTACAGAAGATAGAAAGTATTCAAAAAAGGTTGGACGAGTACTGAAATTACTGATGATCTCATCGTAAAACCTTAAGCTTAGCAAAAATACGCCCCTCGAG
>LR139589.1:0-30333 GCA_900659605.1 Tisbe holothuriae | reverse complement strand
TTTAAATTCCGGATTGAACCACTTTTAGGCCCCTATTTAACCGTCTATCACTCATCTGCAAAATGGAACTTTTTCGTCCGAAGAGAATCGTCCCTTTGGAGAGCCCCCGTTTTGCGCTTGGCAACCTCCTCATTCTTCAAGCTCTTCCAGTTTGCGCGCGCTCCGTCGATGCGACGCATCCCCTGAGCGCGCGCTCTCATTGGTCCGCCACCTGTGGTCACGTGACCGAATGGAGCGCTCTGATTGGCTGTGTGTTGTTTTTGCGCGCGCACTTCCTCGCTCGGCCATTTCATTTCGTTCCTTTCGTCGCTCAGCTCGACTCAGTTTTCCAACGTGTTCAGAAGTGGAAACAGTTCCAACAACCATTAACGAGAAGAAGAAAAAGAGTTCATTAACGACCTTATTTGAACTTGATTCGTGCCTTTTGGACTTTGTCAACTCTCACCGTCATCATGTCTTCTTCCCGCCTTCTGCGCGGCATCAAGATGAAGCGGAGGCAAATCAAATTCAACGACAACCCAGAACAACTAGAAGAGCAAGAGCAGCAGCAGCAGCAAGAAGCCCAGCCAGACAACCCGACCCCGGGAGTGGTGAACCCGCCCAAACGATGCTTCAAATTCTCCTCAGACTCGGACTCTGACCACAACCCGGACAAACTGATCCTGTCCAAGCGGAAGAAGCATCATCACCAAAACGGGTCAGACTCATCCGACGGGTCGACCGTGTCGGGTCGGGCAAGAAGGAGACTCAACCTGGACGACAGCCACGCGGGGCAGGGAGATGGAAGCAGCGCTACAAACCGGACCGCAAAGAAGCTCTCATTCTCGGGGTCGAGCACGGACGAAGACATTGAGGACGAGGAGCCCTCGCCCATCAAGGATCTGCCCGTGGTGCAGCTGCCCGAGGACCAGCTGGTGGCGAGCACGCCCATCCCGCCCACCAGGCAGCTCAAGCGGCTCAGCCTCATGAGGAACAACGACAAGGTCATCATCACCAGTCCGGTCAGCCTGCCCAGGGCGGCGGTCAGGCCGAGGCTGCTCCAGTTCGGCGGCCAGAGGGTGCCATCGGGAATCGTGGGCGGGATGCTGCCCAGGCCAGACCTGACGCCCAAGGTGGCCAGCAAGAGCAACAGTCAGAGCAGGAGGCAGAGCGCGCCCTGCGGTACCCTGCGCCCCGCGGGCAGCCCCCTGCGAGGTGGGCGCTACCTGAAGCGCGACCTCGAGGGCAGTTCCCACCATGCGCCGCACAACAACAGCAGTCTGAAGCGGAGTCGTCTTGCCAACGTGAACCCGTTCACGCCGCGGCCGCAGCAGTTGCTCGAGTCGACGCTCAAGGATCTGGCGAGCAGGGACAAGGGGTCAAACTGTAGCAACAGCTTCATCGAGGAGAATAAGAACAACAATGGGTAAGTAGTACAAACATGAGCTAATCCGACGTCCGCTAGTAACACTTGAACATCTTTTGATCTCTTGTAATTGTTGTCATGATATTCCTTCTTCAACATCATGGTCCTCCGTTGCGTAATAATGGTTGTTTTCCTCTTATTTTCTCCCCGTCCGTTGCTCTTACTGTTGCTACACATTCCAAAATGACTTATTTTCTTGAAACAAAGAAAAAATACATTCCACAATGATACGTTGTTTTTCTCTCTCGAGCTCTCTTCAAATGTGTTTTGCAGATATCGTTTTTGGTCATTATCTCTGGAAGCTGCAAAATACACAATTTGACCGTTTTCTAAACGTGTTGCCTGTGTGTGTATAATAACGACTTTTATGTGTTTCCAAGTTGGTAGCTAATAGCGCACACAATTCTTAATTGTTGCCAGGCTCTAAAAAGAACACAATTCGACATTGGCCTTTTGTCTCGAGATGTATTTTACGACAGGCTAATCTAATTGGGATCCCCGAGTTTCGTATTGACCGTATCCAAATGCACAAGATCGTTATCTTTGTTGTCATGTTTATTGCTAAATTTATATTGACAAAAAAGGAAATTAAACGAATTATCCAATGCTTTAATGTAATAAAAACTTAGAACCGGCCTAAAACTGTCTAAAATTCAATCTTAAAATGATGAATGATGTGAAAAGAAGATGATACGAAAAACTCGTTCTTGGAATAATCACATTTCAACGGAAAAGAACAAAAAAGAGATCAATCTTTGGCAACACAAAGTTCTTTCACCCCTTTATTGCCCATCTTCCTCAGCCCACAAATGCTCACAAATTAAACCCTAGTTGTTGCCCTCTGCTCCTAATGTGGGATTGCCGGAGTCACGTCTCAAATAGATTGCCTCCCGTTTTCCCTCAACCGATTTAAGGGACCAAAAAAGGTTACACACAAAAACCTTGAATATTCCTTGTCTTCACTGATTGAATCTTAAGTGGGGTTTATATTTATATATTTGCTCTCCCAACCTGTTGTGTCCCATTTTATGGTCACACAATGTTGTTTGCCTTTCAAAGACATTTTTGACGGTTGAAAGATGAGGAAGAAGTGCTTTTTGTGTCATGAGCTATAAGATATGAGAAGAGAGCTTCATTTGTACAAACTCATTTATATGGACAGCAGTTTTTTCCCCCTGACAGATCTTGAAATGAAAGCAGTTCTTTTTATTGCTCTCTCATTCCGACTTGCTCCTGTATTTAATTCGTATTTTCTAAAGCCCTGGAGCTGACTCAACGTCGCGATTAAGTCTCTTTACACCCTCGGGCCCCTATTGGACTGGTCAAACCGTATCAGGTGTCTTTCTCCGAGCCAAGAAAGTATGAGCTTATCTGCGCTCGCATGCGACAATCTGATTTTCTCCGCTCACCTTTTTTACAATCCCCTCGTGGCAAAAAAACGATTGCCATCGAGCTACAAAGGTAGCATGCAATACACGTCGGTGGTCAATGATGTTGCCGGCCCCAGGGCACATGGGTTGACTTGAGAGAGAGAGGAGCCTTGTATCGCATGGCAGCTGTCCTGCGTGTGTTGCTCAAGTCCGCTTCCTTGGAGGATCATTTGTCTCCATAATGAGCTCCGAGATCACTCGGAATCTCGGCTTTCCTTTGTAATGTTGCCGATGATTTTCCGACTGTTGCCGACAAAAAGATGTTTGTGACATTTTTCAAATAGTGAAACTTTGTTCGGGGGAAGTATTTTTACAATCCCTTCCTGTGTTCATGATTAACATTTTATGGGAACTTCCTCAATATTTTAATGCAATATATCTCATTTTTGTGACAAGAGAACGTCCCCTCCCACCCCTTATCCCATGTCAAAAAGGAAATTCGCTTTACAACCCCTTTCGTTATGTAAGTTTCACCCTAACTACACTTTCCCAACGGTCAAAAAGTGACTTCCTGGTTTCTTTTTTCTCTCCCAAAAAGCCATTAACAGGTTGGTGAAAGTCGCCCTGTTAAAATTGTTCTTCTGGTGCCATAAAAGAGAAAAGAAAAATTGTCCCTACGCGTTTAATGAGGGGGAGGGGTGCAAATGCAAGTAGTTGAAAGCACTCTAGAACACCATTATTCTCCCTTATCGCATGGATACGGAATCCTGTTCATTCCAGTTTCTCATTGCAAGAGTATCGAGTATTCAGCTTGCATAGGTCACCCTGTAGTAGTAGCTGCAGCTACTACCCCCACCTTGCACATACATACACTCCCCTACTATACTTCCAAATCGACCTAAGTCGGCAGCATGCACTGCACACTGTCTAAAGCAGGCAGTGTAGCAGCAGCAGCAACCTTCTAACGTCTCCTTTGACTGTTGCCAGGCAACAGTCTAATAATGGGGATGTCCCTGCGGCGGCTGCTGCTGCTGCCGAGATCGTCCGCTCATTTCAGACCATGTGAACCTAGTGGACGTTTTCTTCTCTTTGGAGCTGATTTTTATTGTAACGACGGAGGATTTCCATGGAAATTCACTGGATTTTATTGGAAGGAGAGGAAAGAAGAAGAAGAAGTGTTTCTGGTGGAGGTGATTCAAAGGGTGATGGAATATATTAAGAGGAGTCGTTACATCTTCAAGTGGGTGGAATAATAACCGCATGAAAATTAGTGAGGCAAGATGGGAAAGATATGAAAATTGTAATGCTTACTTCTAACACTTATTTTGACAGATAACAAATCTAGACTATAAATACTTGCTTTCTCACGCTTTTCCCCGCATGCAAAAATATATATCAACATGCGACTAAAATACCCCTTCAAAATGAAACAATATTTTTGGCGGTCGTTTCGACGGGCAGCAGAGATTCTCGGAAGCGAGAGATAAAAGGGTTGCACGCGAAAAAGAAGAATAACAAGAACAATGCACGCGACACCTGCGAAGCGTTGAAGACTCTCCCCGCCTCCGAAGAGGAGTCTCCGTGAGAGATTTGAGCAGCTGCGGGGCGTTGAGATCTCTTCGGAGGAGCATCATCAATATTGCTTCCATTTCTTCAAGAGATTTTTCATAGCTAATAATAATATGCTACCCTCCTGCTGCTGGTGATAGCCGAGGAGTGTGGCACACACAAGAACCATAGGTGATCACAGCTCATGGTATAATTTTGTTTTGCTGATGTCTCGTTCATTTATGGTTGATCAGGTTTAATATGCCCATTACCGGAGTTCGCCACTAGCAAACTGTCATATTCTGTTATGAAACCGTTGGTAAGAAAAGCAGTTCGACTGTTTGTGGCATGATCTATCTTGCTTTTCTTCTGCCTTTGGGGGAGGAAGAAAACGACCGTTTGCGTACTCACAGTGTGCGTAAAAGTTGTGGCTCTTCCTCAAAGGAAATTGTTATGATTACTTTGGAGAGCTATGGGAAGTGAAAGAGACGACATTAGATAATCTGTTAATGGATTTTTGAGTACGGAAAAATCAAGGTTATTTAAAAGTCCAACGTATTTTTTTTCAAACAAGGGAAGATGAGTCAAAAAGTTACTTTTCTGCCCAATTAAGAAAGCATTGTTACACTTTTAAACCCCTTTTCTTGTCTTGTAAAAAACGGGAGGAGTCCCGATGATGACGACAACCCTCGTCATAAAAATTGTCTTTAGTGCTGTCATTCGTTACGATGCAAAAACAGAGCCGGTGACACATCCCGCCCCGCCTTCCTCCGAGCGAGAGATCAGCATCTGTGCATGCTCTTAAAAAGAGTTTTCATCCTCCGAGTAGGCTCCTCCGAACGTTACAGATCTCCAACCGTTTTGTTTCCAATGATGATTCTCTCTCCTTCCCAAGGTCGGGGAGACTTCTTCTTTTTTACCATTCCACCGATGTCTTGTTATACAACCGGCTTCTTTATACGCCATTGGCAACGGTTTCGTTGCCGCCTGGGCTTAAAAACTGCGTATCTCTCTCTTTTTATATAACCGTCGTTGGAAGACGGCGACCTTTAACATGAAATTGCGTGCCTACTTCAATCTCGAATTAAATTATAGCAGCGCGGAAATTGATAACGCATTTTAGAAAGGCCGTTGGGGAAGTTGATTCTTTTCATGGTTGCGTGGTAATGATGATGTGATATACACTGATCGTATCACGGGAGATCGTTGTAAAGTGGCACCTTGATTTCATATTTGCTTTAACCAAATTAATCCTCCTTCCAGGTCCAATAACTCTTCCAAGAATCAGACCAACGATGAGGAAGACCCGGACGCGGTCGCAGAGAGACAAGCCGCCGAGTTCCTCCGTAACATGCGCCAGCCGCCCCGCTGCACCCCTGCCGCAGCGGGCGCGCCCTGTGCCACGCCCACCAGTGGCGGGGGCGACAGCGCCCACCCGTTCTTTAACGCCCACAACAACAGCAGCCCGACAACAGCCAACTTCCACATGGCGTGCGGGGAGCCGGCATCGCCGCCTAACACTGCCAAGAGGCTGCGCGCTTCTGAAGTTACCATCTCCAGGTTCGTACATTTCACATTGCGATTAAATATTTTGTTAACCCACTGTGTCTTCTATTTAGATTTGTGGAGGAGTTTGTTGAAATCGGTGAGATCGCATCTGGCAAGTTCGGCAAAGTCAAGGTCTGCAAGAACCGTCTCGACGGCATGATCTACGCCGTCAAGGTGACCAAGCAGCCGATCCACGGCGGCGCCGCCGAGCGCGCGGGCATGAACGAGGTCTTCGCGCACGCCGCACTCATGCGACACCGCAACATTGTGCGCTACTTCAGCAGCTGGGTCGAGGCCGACCGTATATTCATCCAGAACGAGTTTTGCGAGGGCGGCTCGCTGGCATCTCTGATTGAGCGCCGTCGCGCAGAGGGCGAGCGCTTCACCGAGGCCGAGCTAAAGCGGCTGACGCTGCACCTGGCGCGTGGACTCGACCACATGCACTCCAAGGGGCTCGTCCACCTTGACATCAAGCCTGAGAACATTCTCATCGCGCTTGACTCTGCCACCGGCAGCAACCCGTCCAGCCCGAATGAGAACGATCACATCGACGTTTCCGACGACGACGACGAGGAGCGCGATGAGCTCGACGATGACGACGACCCGCTGGACGCCATTGACGAGGACGACGCCATCATGCACGAGGACGCAATCCCGAGCGATGTCAGTCTTGGGTTCCTGGAGCGGTCTGGAAACAATGGCAGCCACAGCGCGCCCGCGACGCCTGGTGCGCATGCGCAGGGCATTCTGCCGCCTGCGCCGACGCCGTTTGCACCGCCTGCGCCGGGCCCGTCCAAGCAGAGCACTCCTAAACCCTCCACGTCCAAAGCTGAGGCCGAGAGCACGGACTCTGGCACCCACTCCGGGCACCATTACAAGCCGCTGCCCATGGACAAGGTCGTGTACAAGATCGGTGACCTTGGCCACGTTGCGCTTGTCAGCGCCGCTGTCGACCCTGAGGAGGGCGATTGCCGTTACATGGCGCCGGAGATGCTTCTTAACGATCTGGAGGCGAACCGGCGTCCGTTCCTGCCCAAGGCTGACATCTTCTCCCTGGGCATGACCCTGTTTGAGTGCGCCAGTCTGAGGAAGATGCCCAAGAACAGCTCTGATGGCGATGACTACGAGGCGCTTCACAACGGCGAGCTGCCATTCGTTGAGGGGTACTCGAGGCAGTTTAACCAGCTCATGAAGGTAAGATACCCTTTTAATCGTATATTTCTTCCTCATACTTATGACATTCTTTACTTTTTCAGTCCATGGTCGACCAGAAGCCCCTGTCCCGCCCCGGCGCTCAGCTCCTCTCCCGCCACCCCGTGCTCACCCACTCTCTCCACCACAAGTCAAAGACGAACGCGCGCCTCGCCGAAGAACTCCGCGTCGCCAACAGCAAGCTGCGCAAGCTCAAGAACTCCATCAACCGGCTGAAGAGCCGAGTGAAGGCGAAGAAGGAGCAAATGGCAAAGGAAGAGGAGCAGGAAGGGGAGCAGAACAGCATGGACCAGTAATCGGATTGGCTGATGATGATTTGGGCTCAAATGTCACAAGAGCCAATGAAATGCTGTGATTAAATTAAATTAAGTTAATGATGATTAAATCGCCCCATTATGCCGGTAGGAATCGTGGAAAGACATGAGTATGTTTGTGTCTTTTCAAGAATTTCGACCGGGGTTGATATACTCAGGAAGAAAGTATTTATGATTTTGATGTGTAAAGATTTCAATGGCTTTCAAATATTACTAAAATCTCCTTGCAATGACGAACCTCAAAACATATGTGCCTTAAACGACTTAATATTTTAACATATTCTTCCAAGCATCTTTTTTCAAACACAAACGAGCTTTCCAATTAAATTATTGTATCGCATATTGTACCTGTATACACATTATATTACCACTCGCAAAGCCGTACCTTAAAACACATTTCCTATGCTACGCTTACAATTATGATACAAAAAAGACGCTTAAAAGGAAAATGTATTCTACAGAGTTTGTCAAAATGTCGTAAAAATTCGGATCATGAATTGTATGAATAAAATAATGGGACGAAGAAGAATGATTATTCGAGGATGCTATGACGAGAAAAAAAAGATTTACCGAACGCCAGGAATAAAGAATTACAGAACGCCAGGAATGCAATATTATTTGTCGAGTGTTGAATATATTTAAGAAAAAACGGCTCAGGAATAAATTATCAAGGATATGATGAATTTATTTTGTTTTTATTCGTTTATTTGGTCGGTTTTATTACTGCACATTTTACAGGAAGGATGATTTTTGTACATTTGTATTCCAAACAGGACAGAAAAGTGATATTTTTTGCAAGGAAATTTTATCACATAAATACGGTTGCTTTTGCCTTATTACGCTTAATTAAAGATAATTAGTCATTTTATAGACGATATCAATTTTTGAAACTAGTTGTGAAAGATGTTACATTTTCGAGTTAATATTCTGATATTAGGTCATTATTTAACAGTTAATAATAAATTTTGGCCTCTGCTGTGATTGCACTGGCTATAAAAACATAGCCAAAAATGATATTTCTTTGGCCACTACAAAACATTGGACAGAATATAATTATTTTCACGTTTAGGGTTTTATTTAAATTTAGCAAGTGAGCAATGCTTTGATTTCGTTCTTTTCCGCGGCGTCGAGGTATTTTGTGCCGTCCGGGGTGGTTCCATCTTTGGTGCAACCCTAGAATAATAACAGAGATTAATGCAAAGATAATTAATTATATTCTGTAACAGATCATCAAATATATAACGACGATACACTATTGCTCCAACGTTTAAATTTTTATAACATTGTGTTCTGTGAATATATAAATAGACCTGCTAAATTGCGTAATTGCACAACTATTCCTACGGATTCTTTTAAAAAGCTGCACGTATGACATTATATTCGCACGCTTGCATTGTATGTAAAGGCGTACTCGTAACCTTTGCAGTTTTTCCCGTACGTATTTAAGACATGACATAACCAATGACATCATTCAGTTGCTATGAGAAAAGCCGGTATATTTAGTAATGAGATATTTAAGTGTCTTGGCACTCTTAACCGCACTATATAATAGAACCAAGGCTCGAGCAGGCACTGTATTGTCTGCATATGACTATGCACAATTGGACATGATTGGCACCAGTCCGGAATATTAAATTTATTGCAGGACTGCCGCTGATCTCACCTGTTCGAGCAAGAACCTGACGCACTCTGTGTGGCCCTCCCAGATGGCGGCAAGCACCACTGTGATCCCGTGCTTATCCGTCGCGTTGACATCGGCGCCTTTGGACACGAGGTAGCGGAGGACGTCCAGCTGGCCGTAGTCGGCGGCAAAGTGGCAAGGACTGCGGCCGTCTATAAGATCGGTCACTGAGCAACCCTGAAATAGGCATATTGTTGTAATTGGATATTTCTTAGACATCACGTTGTGTTTAAACGTCTTGATTTTTGTATTCTAGACTCGAGAGTAGTTTAAGTACTATAGCAAGCAAGAGTAGTTCTGAAGATTGTAATGTATCCTTCTCACTACCACAAACATAAAGTTCATTCAGAATAGGCTCTTGTAGTACATCAACAACAACAAGTCAACAACCAAGGACCAAGGTACAACAACAACCAAGCTTTACCAAGGTGCATCAACAACCAAGGTACGACCATGAACAGCCAATGTATATGACCAACCAAGGTACGTCAACAACCAAGGTACATGAAAAAACCAAGGTACATCAACAACCAAGGTACATCAGCAACCAGATGATCGTTTGAATTTCGCTTCAACGTGTTGCACAACAGCCGTGTCTCACCTTTGCTTCCACGCATTCCTTCACCTTGTCCAGGTCGCCATTTTTAATGGCCCACACCAGGTCACCGCTCATCATCAAGGATATTTATTACTTGTTATGTAACTAATGAGTAAGCAAGATGCACTGCAGGGAGGAAGCCGATATTGGAATGAGGAAAATATAACAACTCAAGAGGAAAGAAAGGAAGATCAAAAGGAAAGGTAGAAACTTAGAGAGAAGAAGGAGAGATAGAGCATAGAGAAGTAGACTATGCTGTCGAGATAAAAAATGTTCATAGCAGTGGCAACTCACATTTTTATAGAACTAAAATTATATAAACTCAGATATACAATATACATTGCAGTTTTATTCCTACATTGAAGTATACTTTCTTATGTTACTGCCAGGACATTTTATCTATAGCTTGAATAAGTTACCAAAGGTTATACAACTTATCTATGATGGTATTAGAAAACGCCTAGAGTCTGTAAAAGAAGCAGCTGAGCGCAACTTATAAGAGAGAGAGGAGGTCTCCCTGTGAATACTAACCGTTTAGAACGGATGATGAACAATGCAATGAAGAGGAGAGAAAGTTTCCCTTGATTAAGCTTAGCAATAAAGCAAACATCCGAATAATGCATGAAGAAAAAAAACTAAGAAGATAACATACCATGCATTTGAAATGGATGCATAATTTAGATGGATGCAACAGCTGTAAATTGCAAGGGCTTTCAGAATAATAGGATGACTATCGGAAAATTATTAAGGCGCATTGGCAATTTAATGGAACATTATACAGTCAAAAAGTTTGTGATTATGTTAGGTATGTATTTCATTATTTGAGCACATTATGTTGTTGATAATAGTATATATTTGAGCACACTAATGAACGATTTTGGCAATGCATCAAATATATACTTTTAATAAATTCATGCAGTCATGTTAAATATTGCTTTACTGCAACATATATCTTTTCACATATGCCTCTTCAGCTCTTCACCGCTCCCCTTCCCTTCCTCTCCCTGATCCTCTCCTGCGCATGCGCCAACAACCCATCCAACACCTCATGATTCGTCTGCATCTTCTTCCCGAACAGCAACCTCTTGACCGCCTCATCGTACGTCAACAACGCCACCAGGTGGGACAACAAGAACCCCTGGCAGAACTCCAGCAACATCTTGGCGGAATAGACCTTGGCATGGATGTAGTACGAGACAATGTTGTCGAGGTCTACGAGGCGGGAGCAGAGGAGTTCGCAGTAGCGGAGCAGCCCGGGCAGTTGGAAGAAGTTGGCCGCAGCCATGAGCTCGAGAACGTCCCCGCTGCCGACGTTGAGCTGGCTGGAGCCGCCCTTGTACAGGTACATCATGACCAGGTGGAAGATGTCATACCGGATGTCGTTGATCTGGAGTACCGGGGCGTTGCTTGCAGCTCCGGAACCGGAACCCCCGCTTCCGGATGGTGTGCTGTCGCTGCTAAACCGGGATTTGAGCATTGATTTGAACCGTGGTGATGCTGTGACAAGGACGAGTTTGTGCGCGTAGTAGAGGCGACCTTCAACGCGGAATTGGACGTCGCTCAGCTCGCTGTTGTTGACAAACTTTGGGTCGATTCTGGGCCCTGCTGGGGGTGTGCTGGCAGCATCAGCTTCCCTCAGCTTGGTCTCAAGCTCCTCCTGTGTCTGCCGTCCGTAGCATACGCTGAAGATGTCCGCTAGCATTAGCAGTGTGCTCTCATTCTTACAACCCTTGAATATGGAGAACAACAGCGGCAACCCTGTGTCCACAAACACCCCGGATGACTCAGTCAACCAGTCACTGCTAAAGTCTTGCAGCAGCTCGTTCATCACGGGTAGAATATGGCTGGCATGGGCAATCTTCAGTGTCTGTATCCACGTGTAGAGCGTCCATGGCACGCCAAGGTTCCTCAAATCAAGACTCAGCTCAATATTAGCACTCTCCGATGCGTGGTACATTGCTTCTTGCAACCGCTTTACCTGCGGCTTACTCAGTCCGGACATTAGACTCTGCTCATTCCTAGCATTAGCATTGCTTGTACTAGTGGAAGCACCATACTGCAACTGCTCTTCCACTGTCTGAGCTGCCTTCTTATCCGGCTGCTTGGGCGCCAGACCCTCCGCCAAGATCTCCTCCAATGAGAGGACCTCATCCTCCGGCCTCCGCTTCAGCTGCTGGCCCTCCTTCTTCATCTTGGCCGCCTGTGAGAGGCACTGAGTCATCATGGAGTGCAGCAGCCGTCTGTGGCCGTGGATTGCAGCAACTGAGACAGCTGGGCAGCAACCGCTGTGGCTTGGGTTGGATGGGAGGAATGAGGCTGAGGATGCGTCCTGGTCAGAGATGAGGCAGCTGCCGTCCACGAAGGGTGAGGCGCCGTGTGCGAGGAGCATCTCCACGATGCGGAGGTTGCCAGCGCCCGCAGCGACCTAGAACGGAAGATATATCATTAGGAGTTCAAGTTGAAACTGCATGGGTCACATTTACCTGTAATGGCGATTCAACGCTACTTGCACTTGGAAGTGAGGTGGCGCCCCGTTCCAGGAGGACCTTCACTGTTTTTGTATGACCTGAAATTTGGAAATTTATGTTTAAACGATATTGTATGAGTTATTGTAATACATTTGAAAATGGCATTGTCATTTTACATAAGACTTCGTCTAAGAGTTCCAGTAATAATTGACCAGTATTCCTAGCCACAAATTAGGTGTTAAGGTGTTAAGCACCTGTCACTTTTTTTTTAAAAGTCTCAATTATTTCCTTTACCAATTAATAAACGTAAGGGGTTTTACGGTTTTCTATTCTTCTCTTTTACTTTAAAACGTGTGAAAACCGCAATTCTCAACTGCAGCGATTATCCTTCACATAAAATGGTTTGGCAGACAACGTCGAAAAAAAAATCACTTTGTGCCATATCCAAAATTCTTACAGCTGAATTTTTGAAGATGCATTTGGGCACTTGATCAAAGCAATAATGTATATTGTTAATAACAATTGCAATCAAAATTATGCCTAAAATTATAACTACTAACCTGCAATGGCCGCAAACGTCAGGGCCGTCCATCCCCCATGACTCTGCTCCTGCTGGACATCCCCAGTATCATTAATCTCAAACCCAGCTTCAAGCAACACCCTCACAATACCAGAATCGCCCCTCAGCGCAGCAATCTGCAGCGGGGTCAATCCTGCAGCATTGAACAACGACTTTCGATCGTCAGGAGTCACTGCATTGGCAATCTGAAGCGCCTGCGGTACGAGCTCTCTCCGACCGGAGAGGAGCAGCTGGCATGCTAGCAGCCTGTTTGAATAGCTAATCATAGCCCTGTCATCCCCACTGAGGTTGTGGAACAGTGGTGTAAATGTCAATGGACTGATGAGTGACCTTGGTGGGCAGTCCATTCCTGGTAGCAGAATCCTGGCAGCCTGCTGAACATCATCACTGTCAATCTGGGCTGAGGGTGCTTGTCCTGTCAGAGTGCAACCGCGATGCTCTGCAAAGGCCGCACATATCCGGACCCATTCCATAATGGGCGGCAGGACAATGTACGGCCGCTCGTAGACGAGCTCTTGTATTGGAGATCGGCCATCTTGACCAACGTATTCAAGCTGGGAGCATCGCATAAAGTGATACAGGCAGCGGAGGGCATCAGTGCACCAGGTGAACCCTGTGCCGCCGCTGCCGCCTGCCATGCTGCGGCTGTGATGTGCGAGGCTTGAGGACGGGCGATATGACCCGCCGCCACCCGTAGCCAGGGCCTGCGACCAGACCTTGGAGAAGATCCCTCCTGCAATGAGGACCATCTCTTCGAGCTCGTCCACAGACCCGACGCAGGTGGTTAGCAGGATCTGCCGCACATTCCGCTCATTCGCAGCTGCTGCGGCCGAGTCCATGCCATTGCTGCCGTGGTTATTGCGTCTGTGGTTATTGCTGCTGCTGCTTCCAGATTTGCCCTGTGGGGTCTGGTTTGCAGAGTTGCTCCCGCTTGCAAGGACGTTCTCAATGACATAGGACAGGGTGAGGGTTCCACTGGCAATTCTGCTTGAGCTGAGATGTGCATAGGGTTGGAATAGTCCCCAGAAGTCCCCATTCCCAGCCACTACCTGCTCCAACAGGGATGATGTGAGCACTGAGTCCCTAGATGAGCCATTAGCCAGGGTAAGGCATCCCTTAATGACCTCTTCCAGCACACTCTCTACGGCAGCACAGAGGTAGATTGCAGCGTACTCATGAACCAAGCGACCAACCTTGACCAAGGTCATCCACTGGTGCATCCGTCCAACCTCCAACGTCAATGACGCCCTGCTGGACTTGGACTGATGCATGACATCTCCTGACAAGGCAAACATGGCCACAGCTCTAAGACACGCTTTGGCAGCATTAGTGGCGAGGCTTGGTGCCAAGACCACCTTGATTGCAGACGAGATCTCCCTCTTGCCACATATCCCGACCTCTTTTGACAGCCTTTGAGCCTCTCTTGCAAGTCGAACCAGCAGGCGTTGGAGATAGTATGATATCCTTGGCAAGACATCCACGCTAGCCTTGCGCTGGTGTTCCTGATCGTATCCACCGTCCTCGTCGAGGCACCGTTTCATAACAGAGTTGAGATCCGTGATTGACCATGGCAACTGTTGCAACTCCACAAGCCGGTTGTGAGAGTCAATCCAGACAAACTCATCTGCGGAGGTGACGGTCGTGTTGAGAGTCTCCTGGCTGAGGTTCTTCTTGTTCCCTCGGAGGCGGGATGTCGACGATTTGATTGGATTCCCGCCTCGTTGGATCGGTTTGACAACTGTCGCAGATGTTTGAGCATTGTTCACGGCGGCTGAGTTTGCCTCATGAGAGCTGGAAGAGTGGCAAGATTCGGAGGAGGAGTTTGTTGACAAGGAAGAGTCGGAGGAGTCTCCATTGTCATGATCTTGAAGCTGTAACCGCTCAATGGCAGCCTTGACATCGAGGAGATGGTGAATATTCCCACCTTGACCGGTCGATGCTGATTGGTCAGCCCCAGACCTCCTCCGCTCTTCATTGGTCCGTTTCACGTGTTCATGTGATGGTGCATTATGGTGGATGGCCACATTTGATGCCTTCTTTCGCCTCGGTTTGTACCGCTGATTGTTGAGCTGCCCCGGTGGAGGTGCAACCGGTGGTGGGGGTGGGGGCCCTGCATGATCATGAACATTATTGATCCTGTTTGGTTTCGCTCTCTCCGCCTCCTCATCTTTACTACTCAAGATCTGGAATCCAGAGTCTTCAACGGGACTCGCCTTTGGCTTGTCACTCGACGGTTTCTCAATTAGCACACTGGTGACAAAGTTGGACTCTCCCTTGGCCCGAGGTGTGTTGGTGGTGCTGCTACTCTGAGCACGTTGATGCCATGCAAGGCCGTTTCCAGTGTCGCTCGCAGGGAAGATGTTGACGACATTATGCGCCCCACCCTTCTGTGGGCTGTTCCCTTCCCATCGGTGTTTAATCTTGGGACTGAGTGATTTGACTCTGACCTCTCCTACCGCGGTTGTGGTTGTTGTATGCCGGACAACCGGGTCCGTCAAGGATTTCTCCTCCTGAGTCCAACCGTTATCGGTAGATGAGGCTCCCACCGGGTGCTGAGGACGCCTGGGCGTGGGACGGACAATACGAGGGTTTGCCTGGTGGTCAGGCGTGGCTGCGGACAGCTGCACTGGGATAACGCATTCATGTTCAGACAAGATCCGCGGTCCGCCAGCTCGTTTCGGCGTTGCAGCCGCGTTGTTATTCTGAACGTCACCCATGGTTTTCTAACACATTTTGCGATAGTTTTCTATTTCCTTATCACTCTCTGTTCATCATCATGTTTCTTGCGAGGAGGAGTTTTCTTGGGAACTTTTGAAGTTGAACCGACAACTGGACTGAAATCTCAGTTAAAGGAGAGAGAGGGAGAGACAAGAGAGAGATCTTCATTCTGCGCTCCAAGGCATGATGAGATTCTCGTCTCACTGTGCATGCAGCAGGTAAGGAAGAAAACTGTGCTTGTACCTGTTGAGAGCCGCGCGCGCACTGCTGAAGCAGGGATTTATATTCCGTGGAATAATAAAAACGACGGCAATGCTGTAGGAGTGGTTTGGGTATGTCCTGGTCGGGTTATATGCAGCGACGAGCACGCTCAGCCCACCTAAAAAGAATTTGGGTGCCTGGGGGGAAGCTCTGCTGGAGTTTAGAGCAGCAAGATCCATAATCTACTCTTTGTATACAAGCAATAATGCAAAGAGAAGCGCGGGGGAATGGGAGAGTTACCATTAATACATTGTCTTAGAAATTATTTTTGCAATTTAGCTACATAATAATAAAAAATCATTCTTCGTTAATAATTTATAAAAAAAACATTATGTACCAGTCATAAGTAAGCAACTATAAATGTCTGTATTATATTTTATAGATATATTTCGAGTAGTTACAAGATCATCATAAGTTACATTTCCTATTGTAACTCCCTCCAGATCTATATCAGCCTTGAGCGCACTATTGTAGCAGCTCCTTGAGGGGGAATTCAGACCATTTTCTCTTGCTCCGCCTACCTTTTAAGGTTCTTTATGGGGGAAGAGCCCGCATATCATCGTAATAACAATATCCCGCCGCTGCAATCATGACATTTCTTTCAAGAGAACCTTAATGAATGTCATTGAGCGGATGCTGCTTGGAGGAAAAAGAAAGAAAGAAAAGAGATTTCGACGTGCGCCCTTTTGTGTGTGTGCGGAAAATACGTGTCCCTTTATTTGCTTTACAGGCTGCTACCGGGGCACTATGGTTTCAGAATTATGTAAAATAATCAATAATGTACTTTTAAATACTTACGTTACCTAACAATCTAAAAAACTAAAAAATACCCCTTGGATGTTAGGCTCTCAAACAAAGTATATTAAGTATTATACTAAATGTGCAAGCTACTGTATTTACGTTTTTATATAGACGCTGGGTGTTTCTGAAAGTGTGTTACATATCTTATAATACTTCAACTATGTAATCTTGTACAATGTATGATTTATTTGAAATTATGTTTTGCACTAGAAACTGTATTTCAATCAGATTTGCGCTGATATTTTGCAAGAAAGAAAAGGAGTTAAAAGACCGCCATGGCATTATTACTATTATACTTCACGTTCCTTCCTTTGCCAAGGTCTGCGCGTAGCAAATTTGTGTGTAGGTTTCGTTATTATTATTATTCATGTTGTCATTAAAATGGAGCACAAAAAGTCTTTTGGAATGTGGGTGGAAAGGGAACTTGTCTGTGTTGGAGAAATAATTGAATCTGTTGTTGTTAAATATATCAATTTAAAACGTTAAAGCGATGTCTGTCTTCCATTTTTCCAAGTAAAATTTTGCCGATAATTAAGTTTTCTTATTATATTTTGACAAGGAAAAGTAGCAGCATTTCTATTCCACAAATATGACGCGACCGTTTTTACAAACATTTTCAAAAAAGAGAGGCAAAAAATAATCCCCTTTTGTTCTAAATCTAACGCGTTTTCCACGGGCAGAGGGAAAAATCAGGAGAGAAAATCACAGGAAGAAAAAAAGAGCATTTTGCATCAATCATATTTTCTATTCTTGTGGTGGTCTCTAATCACGTAGTTTTTCCCAACAGTTTCAGCAAATGCAAAACATAAATATTATTGCCAGTTTATTAAATATTAGCACTAAAATACTTTCTATCAAGTATTAGTATGTGTGCCTTTTCTTTCATACATGCATTATTAGTTGTGCAAACAATTTCATTTCCCTTTCTAGATTCGCCTGAAACTGTTAATTTTCACGTGCATGCTGGAGATTGATCGTTGATATCAAAGAGAACCCAAAAATGAGCGAGTGGGGAGATGAAAAAGTTTACATGATGTATTTTGGGTCAAAGCTATGCAGACAAAGAGAATGTTTTATTGTTTAGAGCTATGGAGATCAATTATAATGGTCTTGCCAAGGTTATATTGCACATCGGAGTTGAGACTTTAACAAATACTATAGTCTATATATTTAGAGTTAATAATCTAATGAAACTATATTGAAAAGTACGATTGATCTTAAGTCTAGCAGTTTTACTACATACTGTGTATAAAACATGGTGTTTTGTGCAGTGCAGTGGGGATTTTGCCACATTTTACGCAATTTGGCGCGATTAATTTTTCTTTAGAAAGTTGACGCTCCGATCACCAGAAGGGTCTCATTTTCTGGTGTTCTTGAAATAAATGGGCTGCTTCTGCTCACGCTGACATTTTATATTTGCTTGTGAAATATCACAGCTAGCTTCTTTCCTTCATTATTTTAAGACATGTCTGGAAATTACTTTGCTACCTTATTCCTTCGACAGCTGTCAACTTTACCACTATTACGATGGAATAATTATTGTATGTATTTGTACACTATATTCTATTAATTTAGTGTATGTTTTACAGTAATATAATATAGCAAGTTTTACTTGTACGTTAATAGTTGAACCAAAAACATTCATTCCTAGAAAAATGCATTTTTTTGCACTGTTCAATCAAGTGAATTGAAAAAGCTCTTTTTACGATTGTCATTTCCTTCCAAATGAAGGAATGCCCATTTTAGCATTTTTGGTCATATAAAACAAATTAGTTCGACCTTGCTCTTAAGATTGCTGCCTTTTTACCAGAGGCGAAACAGATCGAGCCCGAGGGAATAGAACCAAATGTGGGTTTGCTAGTGGGTTTAATTTATGGTTCCATGAAGTACCCTCCCTACCTTTTGTGTAATTATTGTTCTTATTAAAAAATAATAAAAATATTGAAGTGATCGTTGTTGATCATTCCATTACTTACATGAGTTCCATGAATTCATATTGGCGAGTATTTTGAGTTTACTAAAAAAAATTTTTTCTCTGATGGCTAAAATTTCACAATTCTACATTGCGAGAGAGATATAATAAGTAAGTGTTTAATATTGAATCATTAAACTAAGTTTAAGTCAAATTATTGGAGATTCAATATCATTAACCCAAGGAAATTTACGTAACAGTTTAATATATATAGGCGAGGTTTGGTGATAATATGGACGCGACTTTCCGAGAACCGGCCGCTTAGTGAACATGCTGGGAAATGCGTCTGCAATCCAGGGAAGACGAGCCAACATTAAATAGCCAAATGTAAGAATTAAGCCAAAGAAATGAATCAGTTCAGTAGACTAAAAGCTAAAATAGTTCCTACAATGTTGTGATATGGACATTATTGAAGATCTTGCTTCTGTTATTTAATTAAATATTAACTAATACATAAAACTTTTACACGTAGAGAACAAACGAGTACCTCATTCAAGGAGTGTCCCTATCAGTCGCTCTTGGAGTTCGACTCAGCGGCTGAAGCGGCTGCCGGAACGGCGGCGAATTAAATGCGGAGTCGCTGAGCCAACGTTGGAAATATTACAACTTTAAAAGAAAAGTGAACAACAGAGACAAAGTACTTAACAGCCGTGAATGCAGGGTTAATTACCCTTAATAACCCCCTCATCAGGGTCTAAGTGAGTGTCGTCTCCCTAGGATGGATCCTTACGGGAACCCGTTCCTCGGCGGCGGGTGGGCCGCGCAGGCCGCCATCATGGCGCAGCAGCAGGCGCAGATGGCGGCACAGCAGCAGGCCATGGCGCAGGCACAGGCGCAAGCACAGGCGCAGGCGATGGCAATGGCACAGCAGGCGACACCAACGACTTCCATGGCCGCGCCAGGAGAGGCCGCCTCGCACATGCCGCCGCCGCCGCCGGTCGCACCCGCGGGCGGGGACGTGAACCTGAGCGAGAAGGCGCGCGCATGGGCCGCACTCCAGTCCGGCCGGTACGGAGAGAAGCGAAAGTTCGGCTTCGTGGACGCCCAGAAGGAGGAAATGCCGCCAGAGCACCTGCGCAAGATCATCCGTGACCACGGCGACATGAGCAGCCGAAAGTACCGCCACGACAAGCGCGTCTACCTCGGAGCGCTAAAATACATCCCGCACGCCGTCCTCAAGCTCCTGGAGAACATGCCCATGCCGTGGGAGCAGATCAGGGACGTGTCCGTGCTCTACCACATTACGGGGGCCATCTCATTCGTAGACGAGATCCCCTGGGTGGTGGAGCCCGTCTACTTGGCTCAGTGGGGATCCATGTGGATCATGATGCGGAGGGAGAAACGCGATCGAAGGCATTTCAAGCGGATGCGCTTCCCGCCGTTCGACGACGAGGAGCCGCCGCTCGACTACGCGGATAACGTGCTGGACGTGGAGCCGTTGGAGGCCATTCAGATTGAGTTGGATGACAGCGACGAGGATAAGGCGATCGCCGAGTGGTTCTATGATTCCAAGCCGCTCGTGGATAGTGTGCATGTCAATGGGACAACCTATAGGTAAGAGATACCGTGGAACTCGGAGATACTTAATATTTTAACTTTAAATAAAAGTTTAAAACGTTGGAGTCTGTCCTCAATACTTTTATATATAAAAGAAAGCTCAGGTATGAGAACAATTAAGAACACTCCCAATAGATCAAATGGACATTGAGGAAGTCAGGAAAATTCCCGCCCTTCATATCCTCTCTTTGCCCCCTTTCAGAAAATGGAACCTGGCCCTCCCCCAGGTGGCCTGCCTCTACCGCATGGCCAACCAGCTCCTGACCGACCTGGTGGACGACAACTACTTCTACCTGTTCGACCTCAAGTCGTTCTTCACGGCCAAGGCGCTGAACGTGTCCATTCCGGGCGGGCCAAAGTACGAGCCGCTCGTCAAGGATCACACCATCGGGGACGATGACTGGAACGAGTTCAATGATATCAACAAGATTATTATTAGGTATTTAAACTAATTATACTTAATTAGGCGCATTTTGTCATGTTGTTTTGTAGTTCTAACTCTCTACTCTTTCTTCAATTAGGCAACCGATCCGTACCGAGTACCGCATCGCGTTCCCCTACCTCTACAACAACATGCCGCACTTTGTCCACCTCTCCTGGTACCACACACCCAACGTGGTCTTCATCAAGACGGAGGACCCCGACCTGCCTGCGTTCTACTTTGACCCGCTCATCAACCCAATCTCCCAGAGACACGCCAACGCCGGCGCCAAGGAGACCGAGTACGAGCTGGGTGAGGATGGAGACGAGTTCGAGCTTCCGGAAGAGGTTCAGCCGTTCCTGCAAGACTGCCCTCTGTACAGTGACAACACGGCTAACGGCATCTCACTGTTGTGGGCGCCAAGGCCGTTCCACATGAGGTCTGGCCGCTGCCGCCGTGCTCTGGACATCCCGCTGGTCAAGTCCTGGTACCGTGAGCACTGTCCAGCCGGCCAACCGGTCAAGGTGCGCGTGAGCTACCAGAAGCTGCTCAAGTACTACGTGCTGAACGCGCTGCACCACCGGCCGCCCAAGCCGCAGAAGAAGCGCTATCTGTTCAGGTCGTTCAAGGCGACCAAGTTCTTCCAGTCAACGTCGCTGGACTGGGTGGAGGTCGGACTTCAGGTGTGCCGTCAGGGCTACAACATGCTGAACCTGCTCATCCACAGGAAGAACTTGAACTACCTCCATCTTGACTACAACTTCAACCTGAAGCCGGTCAAGACGCTGACGACCAAGGAGAGGAAGAAGTCTCGGTTCGGAAACGCGTTCCATCTCTGTCGTGAGATCCTCCGCCTGACCAAGCTGATTGTGGACTCTCACGTGCAGTACAGGCTGAACAATGTGGACGCGTTCCAGCTGGCGGATGGGCTGCAGTACGTGTTCGCTCATGTTGGTCAGCTGACGGGAATGTACCGCTACAAGTACAAGTTGATGAAGCAGATCAGGATGTGCAAGGATCTCAAGCATGTCATCTACTACAGGTTTAACACGGTAAGAGAAAGATACTTTTTTAATAGTAATGATGATCTTGTTCCATTCTTATATCACGCTATTTTAACAAAATTTTATTTCGTTTTAAGTAATAAAAACTTGTTTTCCCCCGTCATATAGGGCCCTGTCGGCAAAGGCCCCGGCTGCGGCATCTGGGCCCCTGGCTGGCGCGTGTGGCTCTTCTTCATGCGCGGCGTGACCCCGCTCCTTGAACGCTGGCTCGGAAATCTCCTCTCCCGTCAGTTCGAGGGTCGCCACTCCAAGGGCATCGCCAAGACGGTGACCAAGCAGCGCGTGGAGTCGCACTTTGACCTCGAGCTGAGGGCGTCCGTGATGCACGACATTCTGGATATGATGCCTGAGGGAATCAAGCAGAACAAGGCGAGGACCATTCTGCAGCATCTGTCAGAGGCGTTCAGGTGCTGGAAGGCAAACATCCCGTGGAAGGTAAACATTATGAACATTATTATGGATATTATGACCTGTTGTTATGCATTTAAATACAAATTAACGTATTACTGTTTCCTATTTCGCTGTTTTAAAAGAACCCTCTTTCTTCTTAGGTCCCCGGCCTCCCCACCCCGATTGAGAACATGATTCTCCGCTACGTGAAGATGAAAGCCGATTGGTGGACCAACACCGCTCACTACAACAGAGAGCGAATCCGCCGCGGAGCCACCGTCGACAAGACTGTGTGTAAGAAGAACCTTGGGCGGTTGACCAGGTTGTACCTCAAGGCAGAGCAGGAGAGGCAGCACAACTACCTGAAGGTAAAAAAACCTATATGACATTCGTAATATGCTCCAACATTATTTGTAATGCTTTTTTAAAACAGTTTGCAATCACAAGTGTAATTAGTTTGTAATTTGTCTTCTTAGGACGGTCCTTACATCTCCCCTGAAGAGGCCG
The DNA here is from genome assembly GCA_900659605.1 of Tisbe holothuriae. Classification (NCBI taxonomy): domain Eukaryota; kingdom Metazoa; phylum Arthropoda; class Copepoda; order Harpacticoida; family Tisbidae; genus Tisbe; species Tisbe holothuriae. The sequence continues at coordinate 7,918 of LR139589.1, read as the reverse complement.
TTGCCATCTACACCACAACCGTGCACTGGCTAGAGTCCCGCCGTTTCGCCCCCATCCCCTTCCCACCGCTCTCCTACAAACACGACACCAAACTGCTCATCCTCGCACTCGAGCGCCTCAAGGAGGCGTACTCTGTTAAGAGCAGGCTCAACCAGAGCCAGCGTGAGGAGCTCGGCCTCATCGAGCAGGCGTACGATAACCCTCACGAGGCGCTGTCCAGGATCAAGCGTCATCTGCTGACGCAGAGGGCGTTCAAGGAGACTGGAATCGAGTTCATGGACCTCTACTCGCATCTCATTCCAGTGTACGACGTTGAGCCGCTGGAGAAGATCACGGACGCGTACCTGGATCAGTATCTCTGGTATGAGTCCGACAAGAGGAAGCTTCTGCCGTCATGGATCAAACCTGCCGACACGGAGCCGCCCCCGCTGCTCACGTACAAGTGGTGCCAGGGCATCAACAACCTCCAGGACGTCTGGGAGACCTCGGACGGCGAGTGCAACGTCATGATGGAGTGCAAATTGGAGAAGCTCTACGAGAAGATTGATTTGACGCTGCTCAACAGGCTGCTGAGGCTCATTGTCGATCATAACATTGCCGACTACATGACAGCAAAGAACAACGTCGTCATCAACTACAAGGATATGAACCACACAAACTCGTACGGAATCATCAGGGGGTTGCAGTTCTCCAGTTTCGTCGTCCAGTACTACGGGCTCGTCATGGATCTGCTCATCCTCGGCTTGAACCGGTCTGCTGAGATGGCCGGGCCGCCGCAGATGCCGAACGACTTCCTGACGTTCCAGGACGTGGACGCGGAGGTGTCGCACCCGATCCGGCTGTACTCTCGCTACGTGGACAGGATTCACATCTTCTTCCGCTTCTCCTCGGAGGAGTCCAAGGACCTTATCCAGCGCTACCTCACCGAGCACCCCGACCCCAACAACGAGAACATTGTGGGGTACAACAACAAAAAGTGCTGGCCGAGGGACTCCAGGATGAGGCTTATGAAGTACGATGTCAACCTGGGCAGGGCCGTGTTCTGGGACATCAAGAACCGGCTTCCGAGGTCCGTCACGACCATTGAGTGGGAGTCGGCGTTCGTGTCCGTGTACTCCAAAGACAACCCCAATCTGCTCTTCTCCATGAGCGGGTTCGAGTGCAGGATCTTGCCCAAGATTAGGACGACGCATGAGGAGTTCACACACAGGGACGGCGTGTGGAACCTCCAGAACGAGGTGACCAAGGAGCGAACCGCCCAATGCTTCCTCCGCGTCGATAACGAATCCATGGGCAAGTTCCACAACCGAGTCCGTCAGATCCTCATGGCCTCTGGCTCGACCACGTTCACAAAGATTGTCAACAAGTGGAACACTGCTCTCATCGGCCTCATGACCTACTTCCGCGAGGCCGTGGTTAACACGCAGGAGCTGCTTGACCTGCTCGTCAAGTGCGAGAACAAGATCCAGACCAGGATCAAGATTGGACTCAACTCCAAGATGCCCTCGCGTTTCCCTCCCGTCGTGTTCTACACGCCGAAGGAGTTGGGTGGGCTGGGTATGCTGTCCATGGGTCACGTGCTCATCCCGCAGTCTGACCTGAGGTGGTCCAAGCAGACGGACGTGGGCATCACCCATTTCCGGTCTGGAATGAGCCACGAAGAGGATCAGCTCATCCCCAATCTGTACAGGTACATCCAACCGTGGGAGGCCGAGTTCATCGACTCGCAGCGTGTGTGGGCCGAGTACGCTCTCAAGAGGCAGGAGGCCGCGGCACAGAACCGTCGTTTGACCTTGGAGGACCTTGAGGACTCCTGGGATCGCGGCATCCCCCGTATCAACACCCTGTTCCAGAAGGATCGCCACACCCTGGCCTATGACAAGGGATGGCGTGTGCGCACAGAGTTCAAGGCGTACCAGGTGCTGAAGCAGAACCCGTTCTGGTGGACGCATCAGCGCCACGACGGAAAGCTCTGGAATCTGAACAACTACAGGACTGACATGATCCAGGCACTCGGAGGAGTGGAGGGCATTCTGGAGCACACGCTCTTCAAGGGAACGTACTTCCCCACGTGGGAGGGTCTGTTCTGGGAGAAGGCTTCCGGATTCGAAGAGTCCATGAAGTACAAGAAGCTGACCAACGCCCAGCGTTCCGGTTTGAACCAGATCCCGAACCGTCGCTTTACCCTGTGGTGGTCACCGACCATCAACCGCGCCAATGTCTACGTCGGATTCCAGGTGCAACTCGACCTGACCGGAATCTTCATGCACGGCAAGATCCCCACGCTCAAGATCTCGCTCATCCAGATCTTCAGGGCCCATCTGTGGCAGAAGGTGCACGAGTCCGTCGTCATGGACTTGTGCCAGGTCTTTGACCAGGAGCTGGACGCGCTCGAGATTGAGACGGTCCAGAAGGAGACGATCCATCCGAGGAAGTCTTACAAGATGAACTCCAGTTGCGCCGACATCCTCCTGTTCGCCGCGTACAAGTGGAGCGTGTCGAGACCGTCGCTGCTGGCGGACTCCAAGGACGTGATGGACTCGACCTCGACGCAAAAGTACTGGCTCGATGTCCAGCTCCGTTGGGGTGACTACGATTCTCACGATGTGGAGCGTTACGCCAGGTCAAAGTACCTCGACTACACCACGGATAACATGTCCATCTACCCGAGTCCGACCGGTGTCCTCGTGGCAATCGATCTCGCGTACAACCTCCACTCTGCATTCGGAAACTGGTTCCCAGGGTCGAAGCCGCTGATCCAACAGGCCATGGCCAAGATCATGAAGGCCAACCCTGCCTTGTACGTGCTCCGAGAGCGCATCCGCAAGGGTCTCCAGTTGTACTCCTCTGAGCCGACCGAGCCGTACCTCAGCTCCCAGAACTACGGCGAGCTCTTCTCCAACCAGATCATCTGGTTCGTGGACGACACCAACGTCTACCGCGTGACCATCCACAAGACGTTCGAGGGCAACCTGACGACGAAGCCGATCAACGGCGCCATCTTCATCTTCAACCCGAGGACGGGCCAGCTCTTCCTCAAGATCATCCACACGTCGGTGTGGGCCGGGCAGAAGCGTCTCGGCCAACTGGCAAAGTGGAAGACTGCCGAGGAGGTGGCGGCCCTGATTCGGTCTCTGCCCGTGGAGGAGCAGCCGAAACAGATTATCGTGACGAGGAAGGGAATGTTGGATCCGCTCGAGGTGCATCTCCTCGATTTCCCCAACATTGTCATCAAGGGCTCGGAGCTGCAGCTGCCGTTCCAGGCCTGTCTCAAGGTGGAGAAGTTTGGTGACCTCATCCTGAAGGCGACGGAGCCGCAGATGGTCCTGTTCAACCTCTATGACGACTGGCTGAAGAACATTTCCTCGTACACGGCCTTCTCCCGTCTCATCCTCATCCTGCGCGCGCTCCATGTGAACAACGACAGGACCAAGATCCTGCTCAAGCCGGACAAGACGACCATCACGGAGCCGCATCACATCTGGCCGAGCCTGAGTGACGATGAGTGGATCAAGGTTGAGGTCGCGCTCAAGGATCTCATCCTGGCGGATTACGGAAAGAAGAACAATGTCAACGTGGCATCTCTGACTCAGTCCGAGATTAGGGACATCATTCTCGGTATGGAGATCTCCGCCCCCTCCGCTCAGCGCCAACAGATCGCTGAGATTGAGAAGCAGACCAAGGAGCAATCACAGCTGACGGCGACCACCACGCGCACCGTCAACAAGCACGGTGACGAAATCATCACGTCCACCACGTCCAACTACGAGTCGCAGCAGTTCGCGAGCAAGACCGAGTGGCGCGTGCGCGCAATCTCCGCGACCAACCTCCACCTCCGAACGAACCACATCTACGTCTCCTCCGACGACATCAAGGAGACCGGCTACACGTACATCCTACCCAAGAACGTGCTCAAGAAGTTTGTCATGATCTCGGATCTGAGGACGCAGATCAGCGGCTACCTGTACGGAGTCAGCCCTAGTGACAACCCGCAGGTGAAGGAGATTCGCTGCATCGTGCTGCCGCCGCAGTGGGGCACGCATCAGACGATCCACCTGCCCACGATGTTGCCGCAGCATGACTACCTGAAGGATCTGGAGCCGCTCGGGTGGCTGCACACGCAGCCCAATGAGCTGCCGCAGTTGTCGCCGCAGGACATCACGACGCACGCCCGCATCATGTCTGAGCACGAGAGCTGGGACGGAGAGAAGACGATCGTGATCACGTGCTCGTTCACTCCCGGCTCGTGCTCGCTCACCGCCTACAAGCTCACCCCGAGCGGGTTCGAGTGGGGCAAGCAGAACACGGACAAGGGGAACAACCCCAAGGGCTATCTGCCCAGTCACTACGAGAAGGTGCAGATGCTGCTCTCGGATCGATTCCTAGGTAAGGCTGAGTTATTAATTATTAATGTGTTTTTGCTTTAGTCTTGATTTTATATTGTTTGGTATTTGGACTGCTAAAGATATTAACTAATATTCGTATCTCTTCTCAGGCTTCTTCATGGTCCCCGCCCAGGGCTCGTGGAATTACAACTTCATGGGTGTCCGCCACGAGGCTCAGATGACCTACGAGCTGGCGCTGCGCAACCCCAAGGAGTTCTACCACGAGGTGCACAGACCCTCGCATTTCCTCAACTTTGCTGCGCTGGAGGACGAAGGAGCGGATAATAGTGGCGCAGACAGGGAGGACATGTTTGCCTGAGCGAATAATGTGCATTCAAGATGTCCCTTTGTAGGCATATGAAGTATTTAGGGCATCAACATGAGATCAACAATGCCCAATTAATTTAATTTGAGGAGAACACTGAGAACAATAATGCGACATAATGATGAATATCCATACTTGTACAACCCCACTGTGTAAATGCTCTTTTGAGGAGAAGAGTTTTCAACATTTTTCATGATAGTGTGTGTTAATAATGAAAATAAAATATTTTCTGTGTATTAATAAGAGTTAAAGATTTTGAATTTATATTGATGATGCCTTCAAATATTTGTTAATAGTTGTAGTGAAGTACATTTCCCTTAAAATATTGTAAATTTTTTTGTAGCTTATTTTAGTATTTAACTGGAATTTGCTCGGGAGATTTCCAAGAGGTCTCCCACAAATCTAGAATGGCTTTCTCTTCCCAGTCCGTTTTTGCTCGAATATATTTTATAGGAGTTTCCGAGATAGTCTCTTTCCAAATGAACCTTTCTTCTCGTCTGCGGAAGGAGACTGAACGCAAGGAGGCCTTTATTGATCAATCAAGAACATTGCAGAGGGTGAAATAGGAGAGAAAGTAGTAGTAGCTTGGATGACAAAAACGAAGGATCAGTTTTCCAAGGACACTTGAACAAAAACAAACACATATTCGATAGCGAGAAGAAAATTGCAGCAATAATCCTAATGATATATAGGAAGTCGATTGTGGTATTTGAACTGCAAATAAAAGAGTGAGACGCTCTCCACACAAGATAGTATAGCATAAAGTCTTTCATGCAAGAAGATTCTGGTCGTAAAGTTAAAACTAGTTATATCCAGTAAAAACTGACTACTCTACTTACTTTGTTAAAATAGTTAAACCGTTATAAATCATGACTGAGTTGGCTCCCCCGTCCGCCGTCCGAGAGAACTTCTCCTCCTTATCGGAAGACCTCTTTCTCGACTTTGAGACTGAGCTGGCGGATCTCCTCCGACCGTCGACGTCTCCTCGGAGGGACTCCCTGGGCGTGGATAGATGGAGAGGCAGCGTTCGGAGGCAGAGCTCCTCCGGGGGCAGCTCCGTGGTCGGAGGTGTCGCCAACTCGGAGGCGGAGTATGAGCCTGATGGCACCATCTACTGCTCGAGGATTAACTATGATGTCTTGGTGAGAAATTAATCACATTTCCAATGCTATTGTATTGATTTATTCCATTTCCAGTGCAACATCACTGGCCGGTCTGGACTCGAAGGTCTGAAGACCCTCACTCTGTGCATCTCCTGCTCATCCTCGTCAGATAATCTCGCCCTGCTGTCCTCCTTCATGCCCACGCTGACCACATTGAAGTTGGATCATTCAAAATTTACATCACTACGGTGAGCGTATTAAACTCTTATGTCCATGAGTAAGTAACATGTATCATTACAGAGTTCTCGGAGACGAGCTCCCCAACCTGAAGACGTTGTCCGTGACCGGCTGCGGCCTGTCCGATTTGGATGGAGTGACGTACGCGCCGGCGTTGGAGACGCTCGTGGCTGCGGATAACGACATTGAGGATGTTCTCGCAGTCACTGAGCTCAGGAAGATCAATACCATTGACTTTGAGAAGTAAGATATATTGGGATATAAATCATGACATGATTAAACCGGGCAGTTTAGAGCATATTTTAAAACCAACTTAGTTGGCACTCGTAGATCGAGAAAACATCAAAGAAAGACCCCGGTTTATTTAGTAGGGGTATTGAGCCAATCGAATATTAAATAAATTAGAGATTATCTGTTTCACTCTTCTTTAACGAAGTCAAGTCTCAAGGCCGAAAACTTATATACTTCTCAGAGTCGTACTTTGGAGGCTCTTTTAATATTATTATTGGCAGATTTGTGACTGACGAGAAAATCGATATTATCTGCAACAAGGAGAAGAGATCCAAGAATTTGGCAAGAATGAAGCGTCACTGCATTGCAGTATTATGACTATTATCATTATGCAATTATGTAATATTGCATTCCCTATTAAAGTATGATACTAATATGAAATTAAAACTATTTTTGTTTTCAGCAATCGTCTAGTTGATTTGGACTCCGTTTCGTTCTTATTCCTCTGTCCGAAACTGGAACATCTCGTTCTGAGAGGCAACCCAGTGGCGGACACTGCCGGCTACAGGGCGTCCGTGTTCAGGTACCTGCCGGGACTCAAGTCGCTAGACGCGGCCGTTACACCGAGGTGAGTTTTTCATTTTAAAACACATCAAAGTAATGGTGACGGAGAAGAACTTTCTTTTTTGTAATTCCGTTTCATTTTAGAGCTTCTCGCGACTTTTGCCGCCGCTATCGTCGCAATCGAGATGAGGATGAAGACGGAGATAATGATGATGACCAGGGAGAGGCTGGAGTTCTGGTCCAAGAGGAGGAAGAAAAAGAAGAAGAAAAAGGTGAATTAAAGTTAATATTTTATCTTATTAATAGCTTTAGATGTATACATTTTATAGTACCGTGCTCTCATGAGGATAAATCTGAAGCCACTCGTCAAAATGACCAGCTCATTAAAAAGCTAATTAAGCAAAACACTGTTGAAGAGCCAGAAATTCAGGTACTGGAATGAGTTTATATCTGAAAAGAGTGAAACATGATTCAATTATTTAGGCTAATAAGACTCGAGGCATCGTCGACAATCTGATGAGAGAGCACGAAGAGTACAAATCTTTGGAGCTAAGCATTGCAGAGGAGCTCGCCTCCGAAGAGACTGAAAACAAGGCATCGGAAGAGCCAAAACCTTTAGAAGAAACACCAGTGGAGGAAGTATCGCCTCCAGAGCCGGAACCTCCGAAGTTACCCTCGCCTTCGGAGGATCCTCCGAATGATCCCACTAGACCTCCAAGGCAGACTGATTCGGCAAATGGCAAGCTACTGAGCCGTCGAAAGAGCCTCGACCCGTTAAAGTTGCAGACATTAACTGCCGAGGGGGAGACTCCAGTGCCTGCTCCAAGGAGCTTCATACTGGGGCCGACACCTCCATTAACTAGGCCAGGTAAAACATATTATTGTACAACACTCCTATAATATTAACTAGGTTATATTTTCTCAGATTCTGGAAGCAGCCTTGGCTCGCTTGTCTCCCTCACTTCAGAGGTGACTACCGCGACAACCTCTGATAGTGGCATCGACAACAGTGCGGCGTCTCCCAGCAAGGGAGACAAAGCGGGTCTACCCAGGTTGGGCGGGACACGAAGGGC
>LR139588.1:0-30403 GCA_900659605.1 Tisbe holothuriae | reverse complement strand
AGTGGGTATTTTCCGATAAAAAAGCAAAATTGGAGAAAATCGATCATTTTAGGGGTCATTTTGGCAATAGGACAATTGCTAGAATTGCTCCGAATACCCTCCATCCAATGAAAATGGTCCCATGTGGCAGTTGACTCGGCAGTCTCGTTACGGAGTAATATTAGCAGTGTTTCTCTGATAGTAGTCTCTCACTGAGCAGAGTTATTACTGAGCCTGTTACTGAGTAGTGAGTACCTTCGAAGAATAGTCATGATGATGCAAAGAATTTGGAATATATGATCTATGACAGTATCTATTCCTCGTTCTAAGTGATTATGCAAGGATCAAAGAGAAACGGATCATTACAGATGTCTGCTACAGACATTAGTGGATTACGCAAGAATAACTGTTAAAATCTGGTAGATACATCCTTGGATTAAAAAAACACGAAACCGACGTCGGTTTGCAAAAAGTCGGTTTTGACGACATGTCGGTCTCCTGGAAAGTGAAGTTTTGCCTTTAAAAATATCAAATTTGTATCAATAATTTATGTGTAATAAACCTGTGTTAACAGTATTTTGCAGTATGTTCATATTAATTTTATAGTGGACATTATGTAATAGAAGGTCTTGGGGAAATGTAATAATTTTCAAAGGAAGCATAGTACTTTTACTCATAGAAAAAACGAAAACCGACACGGACATTTTGACAAACCGAAAACCGACCTCAGTTTGTATTTTACAACCCGCACAGGCTTATTAAATAGGTCAAGGCTTGCATCGCGCATCTAATCATTAACTATCTCACCGTCTAACCGCGAGCTCAGCGCACCAGGCAGGCTGAGCCGCGGTTCGACGGTGAGATGGTTAGATGCGTTGCAAGCCTCCACCTAATATGATTATGAAAAAAAATATTAATAATACTGCCATAGAATAAATTAAATATTTAATAAGTGCATGCTGACGTGTCGATGACATTATGTAAGCTAGCCTATGAATATCAAACACTAAAATATGTGGGGAAAAGTGGGCCGTTGGAAAAAATGTGCTACTCAAGTAGTTTCTCTGGTTGCAATTTTCATAACTTATTATTGTATATGTTTGCCATAAAACTGTCGGATATGAAAAAACAAAAAATCAAATTCAAAACTCAAAAGTAAGCTAGGCAACGCTTTGTGGCGCAAAATCGGGAGAAAAAGCTATAAAGTAATTATTTAAACTGTCATTGCGCAATAGTTTTCATACTACAGTCTTATAATACTTGGTTATTCATAAAACAAAATGTAATTTTCAAACATGTATATAACGTCCTTTTAATTTTATTACATAACGCGCCTCAATCATTCTTCGCACGGTCAACATTATTCAACAACATCCCTTTTTCTTCTCCTCAGCGGTATTTCCCTTATAAAAGGAGTCTGCATCGGCCGGCGTGATCCCCTCCTGCTTGGACCACACCACCAGGTTCCGCCGCATTGCGTACGCGTCCTCCCCGTCTGCGTAGTACTTGGGCTCGATCTCACTGATCTCGAACTTGAGCGACGTCGTGTAAAGGTTGAGCGCGGCGCGGTTGCTCTTGCGCACGTGCAGCGTCACGTTCTTGGCGTTGAAAGTCTCCACCATGGCGCGCGCGGTCTGGTCCATGAGCTTCTGAGCGAGGCCGAGGCGGCGGTGGGACCGCTTCACGGCCAGGCTGGTGATGTGACCGTGAGCTTCATCGTCGTTGCCAGCTGGAAAGAAGAAGGATTCACGTGTAAACGGTGTAATATCATAAGACAACAATAGCAACTTAAAAAAAAGAGTCCTTAAACTGGCCAATATTACCCAGGAATCCAAATTTCTTTCCTGTTGCTTACCCGACTCCTCCTCCATCTTTGCCAGGACGTATCCGACGATGTCCCCCGAGTGGACGTCCTCCGCGACGAATGAGAGCTGCGGCCAGCTGAGCCCGTGGTACATGTAGTACTTCATCTGGTAGTTCTCGGGCAGGCAAAGCAGGTTGCAGTGCTGCATGTTCATCAGGTCGTCCGTCTGGAAAGAAAAGAAATGAACGAGGGACGATCAAGGGGCTTTATAGTCCAGGCCAAGGCTTGATCGACCTCTTTCCTTCTTTCTTTCTTACCCTTGCACAGCGGATGTTCATGATGGCATGCAGTTGTGAGGGACGTGGAAGGAGGAGAAAAAAGGGTGGAGACGGGTGGAAACGAAGAACAAGACCAAGGCACGGAGTGGGTGACAGGACAAGGGTCACGGGGGGTTCTGCAGGCTCTCCAGTCACAAAATGATCTTTGGTGTATTTCTGTTGATTCTTTGAGATTTCACGTTTTTATTTATAACTCGGCAACAGCGGACGGAGCAGGCGGAGGCTGCGGAGCAAGGAAAGAGCAAGCTGAGGCTGGAGGACTAAGGAGGAGAATGGAAAGGCCAACGAAGACAGTCTCCACAAAAGGGAATTAAAAATGCATTTGGTTTTACAAACTACATTTTAGAAGAAAAAAAGTCAATTGAATTATTTGAAATGAGCTGTTAAAGTGCTAAATAGACCATGGACGATGAGAAATTCAATTAAACATGTGCTACGAATAGTGATTCTCTTCCCGTGCTCTGTAGTGAACCTCCAGGGGGAACAGCACTCAAGGAAAGCAACTATTAGTAACATGCGTATACAATATGGAAGGTCATAATTAAATTGAAAAAATGACATATATTTAGCTCATGTGCTATTTTCCGTACATACCTTATAAAATAATATTAAAATGTAGTGTCAAATATAAAATATACTTCCAATTTCCTTCCCTATTTAGCTCTTGTTACCTCTTCTTGGTCTCCCCTGTTTTTCTCTCCTCTGTTTCCCGGCAAAGTGAATCGACTCAGCGGGCAGCGGAGAAAAGCAGAAAAGAAAGAAAGAGAAAAAGGAGGCAAAGATCCAAAGCTGCAAAGAGCTAAAGAGCAAAGACACGGACCAGCAGCAACAGGAACACAACCAAAACCAGTGTGGACGACTGGACGAGTAGCATCGAGGCATCGACTGGCATTGGCACTACACAGATTGATCTAGCATCGGTGGAGCTCCTTTAACCGTTTGTCCATCCGCAGCTAGCACGATGACGGACTTCCTCGAGTACAACGACATCTCCTGCGAGATGAAGGGAGCCATGGTGAGAACGGAAAACAAGAGACTCCGAAGAGGGTGGGAGGGCATTGGAGACGTTAAACGGGTTGGAACCCTAACAATTTGTGTTTTCAGATCGCTGGCAAGCTCAAGTTGACCGATGACAAGCTGCAGTTCAAGCCTCTGGGCAAGTCTTCCTCGTCCAAGGCGGAGCAGCTGGAGGCCAACCAGGTGGAGATGGTCAACTGGCAGCGGCTGGCGGGGTCGTGGGGAATCAGGGTGTTCACAAAGGACGGAAACCTACACCGATACGCCGGGTTCAAGGAGGCCGAGCGGGAGAGGCTCGCAAAGTTCTTCAAGTCCGCCTACAGCCTCGACATGCTCGACAGGGAGCTGAGCGTCAAGGGGTGGAACTGGGGATCGGCAAACTTCAACGGCGGCGTGCTCACATTCGAGGTGGGCAAGAGCGACGCATTCGAGCTGCCCCTCTCATACGTCAACCAGTGCAACACGGGAAAGAACGAGGTCACGCTCGAGTTCCACCAGAACGACGACGCCGCGGTCATGCTCAACGAGGTCCGATTCCACATCCCGACGTCGGATCTGGCGGGCAGTGAGGACCCCGTGGAGGAGTTCCGCGACCAGGTGCTCAAGAAGGCCTCCGTCGTCACCACGTCGGGCGAGACTATTGCGCTCTTCAGCCAGGTCCGCTGCCTCACGCCCAAGGGTCACTACGACGTCAAGATCTTCCCCACCTTCTTCCACCTCCACGGAAAGACGTTCGACTACAAGATTTCGACGTCGAGCGTGGTGCGGATCTTTGTCCTGCCGGACAAGGACGAGCGCGACATGATGCTCGCCGTGAACGTGGACCCGCCCATCAAGCAGGGAAACACGCGCTACCACTACCTCGTGTGCCAGTTCAAGGTGGATGAGGAGCTGGAGCTGGAGCTGCCGTTCACGGACGAGGAGCTGGCGGAAAAGTACGACAGCAAGCTGCAGAAGGAGATGGAGGGCCCGACGTTCGAGCTCATATCCAGGATTCTCAAGGTCATCTCGGGGAAGAAGCTCATGGTTCCGGGCAGCTTCAAGGGACACACTGGCATGCCCGCCGTGTCCTGCTCTCACAAAACCGCCTCCGGTTCCATCTATCCGCTGGAGCGAGGATTCATTTTCATGTACAAACCACCGATCTACATCCGCTACGACGAGATCCGAAATGTGGACTTTGAGCGGTCTGGCGGCAGCACGAGGAGTTTCGACATCAAGATCAGCACGACCAACGACCTGTCGTATACGTTCTCCTCGATCGACAAGGCGGAGTACTCAAATCTCTACGAGTACGTCAAGAACAAGAAGGTGAAGGTTCTGAGCAGTGGCAAGTCGAGCAAGAGCGGCCTCACGTTCGAGGAGAAGACGGTCGACCACATCAAGGAGCGCTACAAGGCGGACGCACAGGAGCTCAGCGACTCTGGCAGTCTCTCCTCCGACGACTCCGACTTCAACCCGGACAACCTTGAAGCTCTCTCCGCCAAGGAGGAGTACGACTCCGAACCCTCAGACACGTCCTCCGATGACGAGTCCGATGACGGCGCCACCGGTCCAGCAGCCGAGCAGAAGCGGGCGGAGAAGGCGAAGCGCAAGGCGGAGAAGCAGGCAAAGAAGGAGAAACGTGCGGCTGGTGGTGGTGGCGGCGGCGGTGGTAGCAGCGGGCCCAAGCGTGAGCGCAAGAAGAAGATGACGAAGCTGCCTGGTCAGCCTAAGAAGTACATGTCCGCCTACTTCCTCTGGATGAACGCCAGCCGTGAGCAGATGAAGAAGGATTACCCGGGGCTATCCCTGGGAGAGTTCGGAAAGAAGGCCGGTGAATTGTGGAAGGCCATGACTGACAAAACCGTAAGTTATTTGTATTTGATACGAGTAAATGTACCCTAATCATTCTCATTGTTCCAGGAATGGGAGCAAAAGGCTGCCGAAGACCGCAAACGTTATGATGGCGAGTACGCCAAGTGGTTTGAAAGCGGTGGCAAGGAGATGCTCGCCAACGCCAAGAAGGAGGCGAAGGCCGCCAAGCGCGAGGAGAAGCGCATTGCAGCCGGCGGCAGCCCCAAGAAGAAGAAGTCTTCCTCTGCCTCGTCGTCGTCTAAGTCCAAGGAGCCGTCAGCAGACCCCAAGGGCGGCAGCGGAGGCGGCTTCAAGAGCAAGGAGTTCATCGAGGATGATTCAGATAGCTCTGACGCCGGCTCCGCCAAGAAGGACTCTGACGAGGACATGAAGTCTGCGAGTTCTAGTGGCGGGGACAGCGATTAGATTAATTGTACAACATGCTATAATTATACACCTTTTCTATATGTTTTCATCCCACTCACTCGCCAAGACAGATTTGTAAAGATCATATGTAGACTACAGAATAAAACGATATGCGGACGAATAGTAAAACATGACGAAAGTCGAAACGTTATCATGTCGAGTATTAAACCTAATAAATTGCACGGCACTGCGAGAGAATTCTTTACCGCGAGCATATCCCTTGGCCGGCGGTTATTGCAATAGTTCTAGTGATCATGAAGTTAGTATATAAAGATTTTATAGTATTGGCATTGATTCCTAAACTTATGTACTCAGATTTTACTTCCTTTCTTTTCCGCTAGATGGCTCTTTTCAGTGATTCATTTTATGTTGTCTTATGTTCTTAATATTTAACCCAGGCAAGAGCGCCCCCTATAGGAAAATGATTGCACTACTGTCACTGAGAAGAGTACATGCCGGTTGATTTTTTTTACATGTATAATTCATTTTTAAGAGACAATTCTCCCCTCTTTGAACCAACCCTGTTCCTCAACTTTGTTTGGAAAAAAAACACTCTTTGAACCCTTTCCTCAATCCCTTTCTTCTTGCGCCTAATGAGGCCCGCAGATTGCGCCCCAACCGTAAAAACCGGTGGCTAAACATCGGACGTGTTCACTCCTACTACCATCATCATGCATCCTTCTTCTCCGCACATGCACCCAACGGAGCTAAAGGCTGAACAAATGGTTTCTGTCTTTGAAGGAAAGCCTTCTTCTTCTTCTTCTTCTGTTCCTGTTCCCCTTCTTCTTCTTCTAACTTGAGTGTTCATCCGAGCGGAAGATGATAGCAATTCTCTCTGGCTCATGCTGCTGTTGCACGGTCCACTGAAGCCGTTTGTCCTTACAACGCACTGCTGCCACCACCACCATCGAGGGATCCTAGATGAGAAGCCCTTGCTTCTACTTCCAAATGAAGCCATCATAGGCACCATGCAGATACAGACATTTGCGGGTGGAAATAGAAAGGGGACTTGCAAGTTGTACTACTAAACACCCTACTCCAAGAATACCATTGAAATCAAGTTAAGAGAATGAGTCCCAAATTAAAAGGTACTGTTCTTACACTTTACATGGAGAAAATGCACATTGTACTCGTTTTCTCGAGCATATCTTCCCTCCTTTGTAAAACAGATAAGCAGGCAAAAACGTGGCCGACCGAGCAGACATGAGAATCTCATCGACGTGCAGCCGTCTTTTTTCTGTTCGATGTGGAATCCGCGACCAATGTCATATTTCACGCTTTCTCCAGAGGAGACACGTTCGGTCTCGGGTGTCGTCGTCAGAAGCGTCTTATATTCTTTTTTTACCTCGCTCGCTCCTCTCTCTCTCTACGCACAAAGGCTTCTTCTTCGATCTGAGGAAGAGGGGGCAGAAGCAGAGTAGTAGAGGCTCAGCTAGCAAAGCCATGAAAATCCCCTCGATCCTTTTGGATTATCCGGAGATCCCAGAGGACTGTGAAGAAGAAGAAGAAAAGAAAGAGAAAGCTCTGGAGAAGAAGAAGTAGAAGCAAGCCACGGGAGAATGAACGAAGGAAGGATGAAAAAATAAGAAAAAAGAAAGATATATGCGAGGAAAAGCAAAAGCAGAAGGCGCGAGGAGAGAAAAAGAAAAGAAAAATGTTGGAAGGAAACTTGAAGGAAAATCCGACGAAGAAAAACTTTGAGAGAAAGAAAAAAGAGATATAGACGGAGGAATGAGAAGTCAAAAGAAGGAATAGGAATTCTTCTTGCTTGCCATTCTCTTATTTTACTTGCAGTATTCTACGATATACAGAGTTCTCAAGAGATTGGTTTGAGACATGCACGCAGTATAATAGGAGAGAGAAAGCCGTCTTCTTCCTTCTCACAAAGTGTCCGATTCCAGGGGAAGCGAAACAAAGCCTGCAGCAGTCGATTCATGCAAAAGTGACATAACAAATGCTCTTTCTGATACGCCGGCATAATTTTTCATTTTCGTCCTTCGCGCGCTCATAGTGCTCTATCCCTTTCAACGGTGCCTGCACCGATAGTGGTCGTTCCCCTTTAATCCAAGTCCAGAAAATGGAAAATGCGAGGGAAGAAGGAGAGAGAGAGAGAGAGAGAGAGAGAGAGAGAGAGGAAGCCTGCTGCTTCCTTGCCCGCTTGCCTTTGGTGTTTCTCTGGCTTCCAGCTTTGGTGCTATCGTCTTCCTTCCTTCGCTCTCTTTCTCTCTCTCTATGGGGAACAGAGCTGCTTTTGCTAGGGGAGAAGAAGAAAGAAAGAAGAAGAAGAAGGAAAAAGAAAAAAGAGAAAAAAGGAAGGAAGGAGGGGAGGGAGCTAGGGGAGAAGAAGAAGAAGAAGAGCCGAAAAAGCAAAATTCGGAAAAGTTCGAGGAATTCTCGCTATGTAGTGAACGCTCTCTACAGACCATAGAAGCAGCAGTAGTACATAACAGAGCGAGACTTTGACGACGAGGAGGAATACAAGGTAGTAAACAAGATGAAGAACATTCTCACCTCCTAAGGAGAAGACCTAAAACACACTCCTCCGCTCAGCAATGCCGGTCAAGCACTTTTAATTTAACTCCCTGTTCGCTTTATGTATTCGCTTTGTATTTCCTCCCCTTCTGTGAAGTTCTGTCCCTCATGTTCGTTTCCCTTCTTCTTCCCTTCGGAGCTGACGCTGTTGTAGGAGGAGGAGGAAGCCGCATGGGAAGCCAGCTGAGTGAAGCCAGAGTTTTTTCTTCTTCTTCTTCCATGAAAAGTCAACTTCTGACTGCTGACTGACTTTGACTTGAAGCAGTCGAGCTAGGAAGGGATGAATGAATGTGGCAAGCAAGCAGCAGCAGCTCTTTGAACCCCATGTAGCTCAATGCAGCAAAAAATAGATGAATTCAGTTTTAATGCAGAAGAGGAAGAAGAACGCTGTAGGCGCAAAAACAAGGTTTCCCCTCTCTCTCTCTCTCGTAGTGTATAAAATACGCGATATTTTCCCTGTAAGCCACATTTGATATGAACGCAACATTTCTCTATCTTAAAAAAGAGACTCCTGTGAAAGAAATGAAAGAAAGGTTCATTCCGAGTGTGAGATAAAAGAAGAAAGGAATGAAGGCTAGCTTGCTACTTTTCTTCTTCTTCTTCTTCTTCGAATCTATAGTCCATGCCAAGGCTTGCTTCGAGTCACGTCAGTGAAAATACCACCACTGCACTGCCCTAGCTGCTATATAGAGTTCTTGGTTCTTCTGCATACCTTCAACATTGTGTGAGACCCCGATCCGAGAGGGAGATAGCTGCTGTATGAAAGGGAAAAGAAAGACAGAACGAGTGAAAGGAACTCATTCCGCATCTAGACTCAAATGAAAAGTTTCGCTGCTGCTTGCACGCAGAATGAAAGAGAGATAGAGAAGAAGTTGGTTTCCAATGCGGGCTTTCGATGTTGAAAATGAGCAACGGCGCTGCTGCTGCTGCTAGCTGATACGACTGCTACTGGCGGTTGGTATAGTAGTATGTGTCGAGGCCTAGCTTTGGACAGGCGTCAGAAGAATGAAAAGAAGCCTTCTCTCTTTCTTTCTTCTACTTCTTTTTATATTCTGCTACTGTCTTGCTCGTTTTCTGATAAGAAGAAGAAGAAGAAAGAAGTCCAAAAAGGAGCGAGGAAACTTTCTCCCTTCTTTTCTTTCTTTCTCCCCCTTCTTCTTCTTCTTCTTTCACTGCTGCTGGGCTGGTTATGCATGAGAAACTTTTTCCTTCTTTCTTCTTCTTCTTTTCTGTAACTTCATCAATATTCATGGAACGATCTTCATATGGATCGATATGCATGCGAACGAGGTTCTAGAAAAAGGGAGGAAGGCAACAGCAGCAGCAGCAAGTAGAGACAGTTCTTCTTCTTCTTCTTCTTCTTGTTCGCACCGAGCAGTGCAAAGATGGATGACTTAAACGAAGATCGTCTTACGCTCATGCCACTCATTCAGTCCCCTAGAAAGCACTTGGAACACCAACTACTGGGCCAGGGATGCCAATGAAGGCCGTTACAACTGTCTGTTCTCAATACGGCTAACTTCCCGCCAAAATTACTCAAATCATTTTAATCCGCAAGATGTCGATAGTGTCACGAGAGAGGCAAGGTTGCCACTTTTAAAATCACGAATTTCCGTTCTGTGTTCTTGCGGAACTAGAAATTTGACACCAGTTGCAACCTTGCCTCTCTCTTGACGCTCTCGAAATCTAGCGGGAGAAAAGGAAGACGTACTTGTTTAGGCAGGAAGTATGCCGTATAAGGATTTTTCCTGGCCGGCCATGTACAGTAGGAGTGTAGGAGTTTGTCGGATTAAGAATCCGGGTGGAGTCGGTCATGAACACCAGTACTATGTTCATGCCCGACTCGACTTGGCCCGACCTACCCCTGCCATGAAAAATCCTGATTGTCGCAGGCTCATCATAATGATTAGCTTAAAATCGCACTATTGTCCGCATTGCGACAATCGCACTATTGTCGCAATGCAACAATAGCAGCTGCAACCAATCTCGGCGGGAAAGGAGCCCAAAATTTGAGATTTTCTAATACCTGGATCCAGGTACTAGAACATCTCTAATTTTCGAAAGGTATAATACCTGTTTTAATTTTATATATAAAATATATAAACAGGGTTGCATAGAAAATCAATTAAAAAAACTGCCCCTTTAGCCATGAAGAGTGCTCTTGACAACCCAGATGGAGTCATCGTTCCTGAGATCTATCGTCAAGTGACAACTGGAACATTCAATCTGAGTTCGGATCTAACTCAATTGACACTCCTTTTATTTCATATGGATAAAGACGAATACTCGGGATTTAGTGTAAATATATTTGATACAATGTTTAATTAATCAAGGTATATACGTATTCATTGAAGGAGCTAATTAGGTAATTAGCCATTTAGAGACTCACAGAAAGCATAATTATGCAAGTCATATAAAGTTTATAGTTCACATATTCCTGTACTAAGACTTGTTCAATATTTACTATTTATGTATATTAAACCACTGTAATTTACCTTGTAAATTTGATTTCAAAACACGATTAGCATGATATCGAAGAGAATATAAAATTGGCTCTGCATCCTAAATGTGCAAAGTTAGTTTTAAACTTTTTCTTTACTTGCAGTTCTTAACGGAGAATCCAGGATTATGTGCGTATCCGAGCAAAATTGATGAGTTGAACCCGAACTCAATGGAATATTATTTTACTATAATAAATCATATGTCTTTAGGCAACGACATAAGTGAGTAAAGGGACGTGCAAAACTAATTGGTTATGGTGTTCTATTTCTTTTCAGAGTACATTTTGGATAACGACGAAAATCGAATAACTACACTTGATGTGAGTTAAATTGGTTGAGCTTAGTTCATGACTATTATAGCTAGTATAATGACTTAGGAGCCTCCCAGGCAGGCATTTTCCCATCTTTTTTCGCGTTTCTGCCGTCTTTTTTTCCTGGGACTTAGAATATTTTTTGCCTGGCTAGCTGGTGAGTGAGTGCAGAAAGTGAAATTATTCTAAGTCCAAAAAAAATGCTTGACAGAAATGAGAAAAAATAGCAAAAAATGTGTCTGGGAGGCTCCTTAAACATTCATTTTTAGTCTTCTATTCTGGAATGTTTTGTCCAATTTGAGAGGAACTACTATTATGATCCCAGAAAGCAATGTTTTGGAATAATTCACAGATTGAAAAGAGCAGAATATTTCACATACAAGATCCGGTTTATAAAAGGGTAATAAATTAAACATTTCCGTACAAGTTTGCCAGACCAGCCAAAGAACACAGCTCAACTAAGTAAATATTTGTTGAGATGTTCTTATTAGTGTCGTACTCGCACTTTTTCAAAGTTGGGTGACCTTGGGGTGGACCCATCAGTTTTTGACCACTGCAATGCAACCTTCCTGAATCGCTCTTACTATGTATCAAACCGCGTAAGCTCCACCCCTACGGGTGAAGCAATTGAAGTATTCACCGACGGCTCCCTGATCAATGGGAGGACTGGGTTTGGAGTCAAAATCTGCGCTGCAGGCAAGCTACTTGCTCAATACAGTGAACCACTTTGTATGGGAACAACAGCGTATGAGGCTGAACTAAGAGCAATTAATTTTGCGGCCTCCGTCCTCCTTTGCTACAGATTCTGAAAAGAGCCAATAGTGATCTACACTGACAGTCAAAGCGCTGCCGCTGTGATCAGAAGTATAAAACTGAGGAACATGCTTGCACTGGACACAAATTATAAGCTAAACAGTCTTGCAAAGCGGAATAATGTCAGCCTCTGTTGGACAAGAGCACATGTTGGTACCAATGTAAATGAATCAGCTTATAACCTTGCAAAAACTGGGGCCCTATCAATGGGTCCAACTCGATTCTACTCCCTACAAGCCACATTGCAAGAACCTGGGGGACAGATTGGACAAGACTGCCATCATGCCAGCAGTCAAAGTTATGGTTCCCCAAACGATCTCCAAGAAGATCTAATGATCTCCTCCAGCTGCCATGAGATCAAACAAGCAGATGTGTTAAATTCATGTCGGGCTTCAATGGACTCAGAAGGCATGAGTCCAAACTTGGAAACGCAACCTCTTGAGAGTGTTGTCTCTGCAATGATCTTCTTGAAGATGCCAAACATCTTGCTGGATCTTGTCCCGCAGTTTGGCAGAGACAAATTGATTTGCTTGGTGGTGATGGAATCTTGGAGAGATGGACCATCCATGGTCTGCGGAATTTTATATCCGACCACCGCATAAGTGAACTCCTTGAAAACGCTAGCGCTCAAGCCTGAGGATGAGTAGAAATTGAAAAGTTGGCCTTTCCACAATGCACCTTGTGCGTGGAGCGCGCCGGATAAATAATAATACATGTCATTGCTTATGTATCTGTTTGTATATGTGTGTAAAAATGAGGCAAATAAACTAAACTAAACTAAACTTGCACTAAATCATTCTCTCATTAATTTTCATGATAATACTCGACCTTGTCACGGAACTTTCGGCCGAAAATCACACAACCTCGAGCATTTTTAGCGGCAGCGGGCCTGTGAAAATGCGGCCAGACTTTTTTTCCTGTGTACTGTGTGTGTAGTAAAAAGAAAGGAGTCTTATGGCATGTTAGAGATGCCTTTATAGGCAATGAGATCACTCAAACACTTCCCGGCCTAGCTTCAGAGCATCTGAATGGCTCTTATACTATAGGAAAAATTCTTCCAAGGCCATACATATCATTTAAAGTTGCTCTTTCGGACGGCCGGCGTTCCAGTCTCAGTTGCTGAAGGCTGAGCTTTTGAGCGTGCGTGCGTGCTCAGAACGGCCGCATGACATGGGAGCTTATCGTACGAGTATGTAACAGAGTCCCTATATTTAAAGTGGAAACGAGATACTTAGTGACTTAAGAGACTTCTTTAGCCGGAATGCAACCTCCTCATTGGCTTAAATAGTCGCTAAGCAACTCCTTAGCGCTAAGGAATTGCTTTAGACTTTTTAATAATCGGACTCAGTTTTTTTTATCTTAAAGGATTGGCGAACAAATTGGTAGCTTATTGAAGATGCTGGCACCATTCCATGAAACTGCAGCATATATTTATTCAAATCCAGTTTATAAGGATGTTTTATACTACCAATATGTAAGTTAAACTGGTTGTTTTAGTATAAGTGTACATGGTTATTCATATAATAGCCCCGATGGTACCTGGACCGATATTCACAGCATTACGAGATAAACGATATGGAATTTGGCATATATCATATATCACAATGGCTTCTTCAGAACATTTACTCCAATTCTACATTGAGGCTGGGCCTATTAGACATTCCCGGTAAGTAGAGCAGTAAGAAGTAATTTTTAAATGCATTATATACCTCTTTTATCATAGCTTTAATGACAACCAGTGCAGCGACGGAACTTTTGTGGCACAATGCACCTATTTGGGGATTTCATTCGTAAGCTTAAATAACGTTATACAGGTATAAGGTAGAATGAAGAACTCACTAGACAGGAAATTAATATTAGTCCCGAATAGTTAGAAATGACTGACCTGCGCGAGCGCGGAAACATTTTAGCAGCTCCTTAACGCTAAGAAAGCTGCTGAAAGAGTACTTTACGCTACTACTGTATTTTGAAGAAAAAAACTAACAAACGAAAGCGTTGCCCCTAGGGAAAATTGTATTATGTTTTACGAAAAAGTTGATTTACTGAGTAGATAAGTCATGCTTCCTTAAATGCCTTTCGCTTTCTTTCTTTCCTTTCATTGCCATATGCACTAGTACTATGCAATTCTAATAACCATTAACTATAATACTGTGTATATATTTCAAGATATGCCCGTTCTCAAACTGAGAGCACCCAAGGCCGATGCATATTTAGTAAGTCATTGCAAGGAGAAATGTGGGCAGAATGTGCAATTGATGAAAATATTTTTAAAGATGAACTAGTTTTGGATTGGATATCTATAATGAAGGTTGTAACAAATTTCTTACAAAAAAAGTTCCGTTTACATTAATTTATATTTTCAGATTATGCGTTATTCCGTCATTCTGGGCGAGAATAAATCTACATGGAAACGGTTCTTAAACCAGTTTCCCATGTTTAAAGATTTCGTTACATTGGAGAACAAGAAATTTAAAACAAAAAAGTGGAATCATGCTTCGAATGTAAACAAACATGCATATAATTGTAACATTATATTATATCAACATACCATCAGGCCCTGCCTAGTGTGAACCAAGACCTTCAGCATCTTGAGCTCATCCCCTATTGCAAAATCTACAGCCAGTCCAGGGATGTAAACACAGATTGTAGACAGTTTATAAGTCATGTTCCAACTCAGTTTGGCATCTGCACATCCTTTAATGCAGCTAGCCATGCTGAAGCTCTTAATATTGACAACAAATGGATTGACACATTTAAGAGTTTATTCAAAGACAAGAGTGAGAGGAAAATGGTCTATTTTAATAAAGGTTCTGGATCAGGGTGAATACAAACTCGGCTGTCCAAAAGATAAGAAGCAAAAGGGACAAAATATGTTTGCTCTAATTCTATAAAGAGCTTGAAATAAGCATTTAAAAGAGTTATTTATGTCTTATGTATGTTTATAGTATTGGTACAGGGCATAACACATATGCTAAAAGTCTTCAATGGCTCTTCTGAAGAGATACATTTTTTGCTAGAGAAGAACTCTTATCATTTGGACAGCCGAAACTGTGATTAGCCAAGGAGACAAATAAACATGTACTTTATAATAGATATAAGTCAACACTACTTTTGGACCTTCATAGCACGAATATTCAAGATCCAGACGTATCACCCGTTATTAATGTCGGCATCAGCTCAGCAGCAACCTATTTCCAACTTTCTGACAATTATCTTGAGGTAAATAATAATTTATATAATATTATGACATATAGTAAATTATCATTACATTTTCCAGGTACAACCAGGACAAGAAGTCACAGTCACTATTTTTGCTCAGAAAGTTGTTACTAATGAGAGGTTTAGAGAGTTTTCAGAGATTGTAAGAAATTGCAGGTGACTAAAGTACTGTAAAATTAACATCGTGCAGTAAACCGTTTTAAATGTAAAAAATATATTTTTTCCTTAATTATTACTAAAGAATAATTAACCTGTACCACAAAAAGTATTCTTAATTTAGTATTTTAATTGAAAGTACCTTCTCTAGATTTTCCAAGGACACCTTAACCAAGGCTGAGTGGGACCCTGACAGCCTGTTCAGTGACTACAGTCAATCTGCCTGTCAGTTCCAGCAAACCCTGGCAGCAGCTAGAGAAAAATGTGGATGTGTGGCATGGAACTATCCCAGGAAGGAAGAGGATTACGATGTTTGTACCGGAGTAGAGGAGAAGGCATGCTTTATGGTGAGAATTTATTGTTAAATAATTGAACAAAACTCTTGGCAAAAACTAAACAGAGGGAATTGTATTGGAAATTATCCGAAACAGACAAACTACTGCATACTCATATATAGAAATGTCTTTTGAAACATACTTGTTTAATTTGTCTATATTTAAGGTTATTTTTTCCTTCAAATTGGCATAATACAGTATGCTACATTTTGACTATGAGGATATTATTACATTGCAATGGTAGTTTGTTAGAATCTATGTCTACTCTGGTGGTCTGTTTAATAACCAGAACACTTAAGATAACTACCAGAACCCGCCCTCTCATAAAATACAAAATATATTTCCTTTTGAGACTTCCATGAAATACTCCCAAATGAATGAGTCCTTCTGCCCAGAAACTTGTGAGCTAGAGCGGTTCACACCCATTGTGGATGTCCAAACGGCCCACCCGGACCGGTACTGCAGCGACATTAAACATTTCAGTGAGACTGTCACTGAGATCAGAGAGAGCATCAGCAGAATATACTTTGAACTGGTGGATGAATCATTTGCACAGCGGCATAGAATGTAAGATAGGTTATAAGTCAATGGGCATATGAATAATGGATTTTATATTTTACAGGTATACCAATAATCAAGAGCATTTCTTCCTTGCTGGCGAAATTGAGCGTCCAGTGACGGTTCTCTGTTATGAGAAGTTTGAGACGGACTTTGCGCTTCTCAACATTGAAATGGCAACCCCAACCATTGCAGTGGTGGAGAGAGGCGTCAAGGCAAATCTCTTTGATAGAGTTGGCATGATTGGTAAGATATTTATAATATGTTAAGAATTGCTTAAAGGACATCCCAGACAGGCAATTTTTGCCATTTCTGCCGAGGAAATTTTTGAACATAGAATATTTTTCTCTTGCCTGTGCTAGCTGGTGAGTGAGTGCAAATAAGCAAATTATTCTAAGTCCAAAAATTTCCTTGGCAGAAATGAGAAAACTGCTGGCAGAAATGGCAAAAATTGCTCGGCAGAAATGCGAAAAATTGCCTGTCTGGGATGTCTCTAAGGAACATAATATTATGATAATATTTTTTAGGCGGTACTCTTGGTCTCTTTACTGGTGCCAGTTTAATTAGTCTGCTTGAAACGGCCTTTTGGGCACTCTGGATTATTCTCAAATTAGTTTGTGTTACGAAAACAAGTTCTGGCTAATTAAATGTAAATATTGCACATTTTTTAAATAATAACCAAAGAAGACAATTTATTTGTGGTAAATATATTTTACAGTTTAAAACTGACTTGTAATTTATTTAAAATATTATACATGAACTACTTATTTGAATAACACTCTTATGAAGCCGTTTAGTATCTAATCAAGGACGATTTGTTATGGTAAATATATTACAGTTTAAATAGGACTTGCGCCTTCCTTAACATATTATAACTGAATGACTTATTTGAGTAACAATATTATTAAGGCACCCAGTCGTGGAGACATCAAATCAATGACAATATGAAACTTTAGGTAACGGTAACACTTTGTTACAGCACTTATTGACACAGGGCAGCTTTCCCTATGAATAGACTGTTTATATTAAACCCCACCCAATTATATCTTACAAAACCACTCAATCGTTTAACAATGCATGGGCAACAAGGCTGCTTCGCCTCGTTCACAATAAAAGCTCTTCAAATCCTCTTCACAATCGTGTTCATTCTTGTCGTCTACCGCTCATTTCGGAATCTCCTGAATCCTCCAATCGCTACTAAGATTTACATGGAGATGCACGAAGAAGGGACGGATGTGAATTTCTTCCCGTCGATAACAGTGTGTCCGACTAGAGCAAAAAGTAAAGTAAGTACCTCAAAAGCAAGAGCTGATTCGTACATCTGATATCTTAAGTATATGTTTGATGTTGTGTAAAGTTTTCCTAGGCAACTATCAAAGTTAATTAGTATCATAATCAATGCCTTTGAGGGTATAATAGACATATATTAAAGGACAGTAAACATTGTTTTAGGATAAACAAATATTCAATACAACTGAAGATGTCTTGGCTGCAGCTCCAGAATCCATAGAAAGTATTGTACGGGCAATCGTCAATAGCAAGAATGGTAACTATATTATATGCAAGTTTGAACATATCATCAATTTATACTCCCAGAGTCGACCCTGTGGCAAACTGACTGGCTCTTAGCAGCCCTACCTGCCAACCCCTGCTACACCCTGAACCCGGGCAGAGGCCATGGCATCGGTCGGAAGAATGTCATCAACATCAAGGTTAACTTTACTGGAGTTTCGCGGTTGTTTTTGAATATTCATGAGGAGGGAGAATACTCACTCACGTCCAATGTTATTCAAGGAGGGGCGGTTAAATTTATTGGAAAACAGAGGTAATCTAACTTCTTTTACATATAAGATGTATGTGTGTAAAATGTTTCTTTGGCTATCGGCAAATAATTGGTGCACTATACAACTACTCTACCTATGGGTCTGAAGATGTTTCTTTACTACATACATGTATAATAAAATAGTTTGTCTTATGGAGTGTACTCAGGTTAGCTAGAATCAGTAACTATAATAGTAATAATTACAGGCTTTTGCATACGTACAGCACCCTCGGCATGCGCATAGCAATTACTGTCTCCCGACGAATTCGGAAACCCGAATCCAGCGTCCCAAGATGTGTGCCAGGGCAAAGAAAAGCCTCCATATGGTCGTGTGTCATGGAACATTTTAGAAAGGAGCGAGAGTGTAATCTTCCCGGGGAATATGGCAGTTACCGAAATTGTACGGGAGCTAAAGATCTTGAGGTGAATTTAACCTAAGAAGTCCCAAACGTTAGACTTTTGACGCATGTTAAAGCTGTTATTATTACAGAAATTGAAAGAACAGGTCAATTTCATGGTTCCTGCGACTGAGATGCTTCTAGCAAGGGAGACTGGCTGTGAATTGGCATGTGATTATTATGCTTACGAACTAGAGGTATAATGATAACATGTATATACTCTACAATTTAGGGTTTATTTATATAACACATGAATCTCAACTCTGTACACTTTACAATTCAAGTCAATGATAAATCAGCCTTGAATAGTATCCGCTGAAGTTCTAGAGTCTTCTAACTCTATGGCCTAAAAATTAATCAACCCTTAACATAATTTTAATCTTCATCCAAAGACTGTGCGTGAGATCTGGTCCGCCGTCCGCCACCCCAACCCATTCAACCACACGGCCTCCATCGAGTTCTACATCTCCGACACCAACATTGAAGTTGTGGAGGACGAATTTGCCTATGGATTTGAGAACTTCCTCGCCGATGTCGGGGGTTATCTGGGCTTGTTGTTGGGCGGAAGTCTGCTGGCGGGGTATAAGAAGCTCATGGAGCTTATGCAGAAGTTGAGTCATGGAGGATAATTATAAAATTGGCCGTGTACCCGCCGAGATTCTCCAACACATTATTTAGCATGCTGTTAATGCTGTACATTTTATTATAGTTTTTAGTATCCTGTATCTCATATTGTCCATCTGACAACGAAAATCGATTCAATTATTGCCCGAAGAATTGATAAATACTCATATTTTGTTGATTTGTAGTGACTAAAGTCACACTATAGACTTTCAAATGCACTTAATCAATATTTAAACAGTTAAAATAATAACAGTCCCACAGTTGAGAAAGTAAATCAATAGAACTATTTTATAATTGTGCATGGGCTGAATTGGCCTCAAACGAGACTAGAAACATGCAAAAATAACTTTTACAGCTGTTATTTGCAACTGGCCGAATAGCATTCATAGATTGGAACTATAATTGTGCTGTCACTACTAGCTCCCAATAAAGAACCAAGCCTGCCAGAAAATAGTTATTAAGCTTGTGTAGTGTTATAGTGGTCTTAAGATGGCTGCAATTATTGCCCAGATGGCTCTGGCCAACAGGGCCCGCAAGAAACGCCAGGCTCTGCAAAAGATCCACGGAATGGCCTCCAACAAGACTCAGGTTCAGCTACCCAGGTTTGACCGATACGGGTTTGATGCCAAGAAGCATAACCGGTATACGAGGTACATGTGTGATAAGCAGAAGAGACAGAAATACCTGGACAAAATTACAGGTAAAGAAGAGAGTTTATGTATTACAGGGCCAGGGGTCATTCTGACAGTAGCTGTACCCATATCAGTATCTGCATGTCTGTTGCTTGTTGTATGAAATGCGATTCAGTTTTCTACATGTACTGACTGATTAGAGTTGTATACCGCTTCTTTGACTAATCATCAGTAGTCTAGGGTAAAGATAATATCTCACTTATACCCATGAGATGGCAGTGACTTCTAAGCTCTCTACATGTTAGTAAGGATAAAGAATAATAATAAGCTCGTATTTTATTGAGTATGGCAACTCATGATCTACAAAATGTCATAATTATTACATGAAACCTTCGTTTTAGCTGAACATTTGGAGGAACAAGAGCTGGTCAATTGCGTAGAAGAAGCGCAGCGATGGTTACAGAAAATCTATGGAATTAGACCCTTTGTTAATCTTGGATCAACTCCAGACATTGAAAAAGAGTTTCAAGTCCTTTTCAAAAAGAGATTGGCATTAGATAGGTATTGGTTTAAAATTTTAATATTTAATGTCTTAATGTTCAATTTTAAGGTTTATGGATGTTTGCTGTGCAATTTTGAAAGCTGTTACCGGTCTGTGCATGCTTGGGCTATTTGTCTTTCTTATGGCATACATATATGCGGTCTTTGACAATTACATTGCTCCAGAGGAACCGCTACAAAAAGAATAATGTTATATAATATGGACTGTAAGGTTGCCAAATGTCAATTTAGATTATATTTATAGAAAATATTAATAATTATATAGAGATTAAGTAATGCATGTACATCAGATTCTATTCAAGTGTGTAGGGAATAATGACTGGCCCCACAAGTGAATTTGGCAGGGTTGCCACTATCTCCCAACTGTCCGGGGCGAATTCATACTCATAGAGGTCGTCGGTTGCATGGCCACTGATGGAATATAAACATATAATAAATACACTTTATCTGTACGAAGTTACATGTTTAACCAAGTACATTTCTTTTGCTAAATAAAGAAATATTGTATTTTACTAATGTCATGTTGCCAGCAATATTGTCTGGAAGCAAAATATTAGGCAATTAACTTACAATCCAGCAAACATCCTTCCCTGGAAGTTGACCACCCCCAGCCAGCGAGCCGAGATTGGAAATGGATTCATTCCGGACCAGGTGTCACTTGCAACATTGTAAACCTGAACAATAGTGGAGCCCTGGAAGCAGAAAAAAATCCATTGTAAATTATAGCGGTAACATTTATTTATACCAATTATTAAAACTATCACAAGTCGTGTAAAGAAGATTTACCACCTGGTTGACGGCAATTTGGAATACAATTGAAACATCCCAAGTGCCAGGTCCGAGATTTAAACCCCGGCTCCCTAAGGCTTGCGTGGGAGTTTTTGCATGCTAACCATTCCGCCACGAGCTTACGCTGTAGAATGTTCTTATAAATGTATTCAATTACTCACCCATCCCCCCACATACATTGCCATCTCCTTCCCAAGGGAATTCTTGTATGTGGTACACCCAGCAAAGTATTCAGCTGAGTGCATGTCCGCCTTGGTGTTCCAGGTCGACCCATCATAGAGATATGTAGCAGAAGAAGTGACTACAGCACCATCTACATTTATACGTCCACCTAGAGTGTAAAGTTCATTGATGGGAGTTTCAATCACTTAAGAGTGAATACCCAGCCAAAAAAATCGGTTGAATTAGGACTTACTAAGCAAAAGTATTAAGTATTAATTCAGCCGAGTTTTTGGCTGGGTGAAGGAATATTAATGATATGTAATAATTAGAAATTGTGAGTTATAATGTGCTTGCCTATGAACTATGATGCAAAAGTGAACTATTAACTCTTCTGGCTATATTCTAATTAGCAGCTGCAACTATCCATATACTTGTATATTTGTACATCCGCTTAAGTAGCAAATTGACTTGACTCTCCACATGGCTGCATGAACACTTGATTATGTTTACTTACAAAATAATAACATATATAATTTTATATTGAGCCATCGTTTTCTACCTGCTAAGAAAACCAGGTCTCCATCAAGAGTGACAGCACATGATCGCACAAGGCCCACCGGAAGTGGATCCCTATCACTCCAAGTGTCAAGATCATGGTCAAATGATTCCACGTGAGGATGTTGACTTAGCTCTGGAGATAATTTAAAGTAAAGGGACTATTACCTGAGTACTTGAATTTGTCATGAAAAGCAAAAGTGACTGTTATCAACCTTGGCCCTTTCCATTACCTAGATGGTGCTCCCATTATGTGGGAATTGGTTATTGCATAATTATACTCGCATGTCATAACTCCGCCCTTAAACCCCTACATGTACTCTCACTCCCTTTTGGACTTTTCTTAATTTCAGAGCTGCAAATGGTATTCTACTGCAGCTGCAGCTCTAACTCTAGCAATCTAGCTCTTCAGGTCTTGTATTCTGCATTAAGGAGCTGCTGCACTGATTATGGGGGTTCAAATTCTGTACTTAAATATAACTCTAATTTGTACCTGTACTAGATTTATTTGTATATCCTCCTATCATCATAAGATGTCCCTTGTAAACCACATACCCTGCATAGTCATGCATGTGTGTTGAGGTAGAAGTGTAGTCAACCCAGGTTGTTGCAGATATTCCTGGTCGGCTTGTGCGCCATTTGCAAAAAGCCGCTCTGGTATTGCATAAGATGAAGCGGTGGTCGGGGGTGACAAAACCTGAAATGGATGAGTATTCGGTATTGATTAGGGTTGGGGATTGGTATACAGTTAATTATTCGAAAGAGGAAACAATTTCCGGCAACACACATCCGAAATATTCCAATATTTGAATTTAATTTAATAAAATCATTAAATGGGACACTTTTGAATTCAAAAGGCAAAGGAAACTTTCTAAATTTAACGTCTAATTTTGATATACTACTAATGAACAATATAGTAATCTCCTTCTAGCAAGGTGTGAAAGCGTGCAGAAAAGAAGGAAAGGGGGAAAATACTCGGTTAATTCTCCGAAAAACTTTTTACCGTAAAGGTAGCTCAAGGACACGCGTTGAAACCAGGGATTGTCCGTCACTTCAAAGTTATTTATCCTGATGTCATGGTCTAAAACCAATGGGAGGGCTGACCAGCGAGAGAACACGGCAAAGCGGGGAACTAGAAATAGGGGGTGCTAATTGTTTGTTCAGATATTTTGTATTGGTCCATTATGATGTAAATACAGTCAGGCCTTTACATAGGAGACCATTTTGAAATCAGTAGTATTTGAGAAAAGTCCAAATAACTACCAAGTATTCTAACATTCTAACACTGATAATGTACATCTATTCCCATTCCCATCCCATTGAGCTCCCTGTTTAATTATATTTATAGGCTCAAAAGTATTTGGTTTTGTTGACAATTTTAATGTTTCAATGTACGATTTAAATAATTGCAAAAAAGGGTCCACCGGGTCTTCGAAACAGAGGAAAAAGCTTAGTATCGTATGTGCAAAGTTAACTTTAAATAATATCATTCTTACTCATAAAATTCTTTGCGACTTCTACTGTTACATAGACTTCCTCTCCCATATCATGGCTGCTGCCCTCTGACGGGGCAATTGGAAATGAAGGATACGGTGTAGCGGTAAAATCCTCAAGATGGCAAAGGCTGTTTTCATACTTGTAACTACTGCAATTGGATCCTTTCATGTGACAAAGAGCACTGCATTCGGATAGAGACATTCTGGAAATGAATATATAGGTACACATCTGAGGGGAGGAGTGGTAGCCGTGATCGCACTCAAATTTCGAACTGCTTTCATGGCGTGTATGGTGAATGAACCAAAAGGTACTGCCCTGGGTAATGCCAGGGATGATCCAGCAAAGCTTAACAAAAGTACAAATTCAACTTATACAAATACTAAGATTACTTACGCCCAATCTATAGATTCTTTAAATACAATTGAATTCTTCTGGCTCCAAATCCTCTGATAGGCCGTTGACAGATACCCAGATGAGCCGTTTATAACAAAAATTGCAATATGTACTAGCAGTTCAATTGGGTACATTATGAACTCTTAAACCTTCTACAGCAACAGAAGGCTTTTTTAATATTGAACAGTTTAATGTACACGGCCCACAATCAGGTCAATCACAAAAGAATTGGATTGACGGTGGGACTTTATACCCGTTTAATCAATATTTCAAACGGCTGCTTGTGAAAGGCAATGTACTTAAGTGCTCCTGTCTGTATTCTAACAGAATGTATATTAATATACAATTATAATCATAACAACAATTATAGTGTTCTTTCTATTGTTTTTTGTAGCTATATTTATTGATTATATTTCAATGGTTTAAAACTCCAACTTACATTACTCACTCATACTTTAGGAGAAAAATAATAAAGGATTAACATTAACTTTTAATGCAAGATAGACACACAAAAACAACCAGTAACCACTTTTAAAACATTAATATACAATTATTCATATGTATTGTAACAGTTACTTGGTTAATTCCAATGTATGTTGCATAATATTTAATTACTTAATCACGATAAGTGACGACGGTAAAAAGTAGTTCAATAAATCATGTTTATTAATATACTTTTCTTAGTTTAATTCATGCAAATTATTCTAAAATGCTCTTTCAGTCAATATTAATAATACACATGTGTATGTAATTTCTGATAATAAAAATAGCTCAGTCATAAAAATACGGCATCTTATGTCTTTATTAACATTTACACTGGATAATTAACATACACAGAAATAACTCACTTATATTTTATATATATATATATATATATATATATATATATATATATATATATATATATATATATATATATATATATATATATAGTATATAGTAACTGTTTTTTTTAACATAAGTACGGTTATATTTTGGTCTTCATATTTTGTATATATAGTTACTTTAATATACACAATTTAATCCAACACTACAATCTCTTAGATCGTTCATCCCATATAACTCTCCGTAGCTTCGTTAGTTTTCACCACCGTTGTCGACCCCCCGACCACGATACCGCCATCCTCATGCCTACCCATCCTCCTCGATCGCTCCACGCCTACGATCAGAAAGCAAAGTTTTAATATCATCATACTGTATAAAATCCACGATATTCTGGACCTCCCAGGCTCCAGTATCATGGTATTGTGGCAATATTTCCCAACTTAGGGCAGCAAATGTAGGGCATTCATCTACTAAGTGAATTGCATCTTCTGTTAACCCTGTACCACAGGCTCTACATTCTTTACTTACTTCAGAGTCACATTTACTAAGATGTCTCCCTAGAAAATTAAACCCAGTAATAAACATGGCTACCTGCTTTAGCATGTTTCTTGATAAATTTATCATATTTCTTGATTTCTCAATATCAATGCATGGAAACCAGTGCCTAGTTTGTAGATATTGACCCTCTGAGTCAAGCCATCTTAGGTTCCAAGCATGAACAGCACTATTGAAAATTGTTCTCTTACGATAAGATAATGGAATGACATCCCCTCCATCTTCATGTATTTCGTTTAAGCTACCTTCCTTGGCTAATAAATCAGCTTCAAGATTGCCCAGTATATTAGTGTGTCCTTTCACCCAGTTTATGAATACAATATTTGTTGCTCCTAATTCATCTATAGCATTTCTAGCATCTAAAGCCCCTTGTGCTTCAAAAAGGTGATTTGATATACATTGTATAGCAGCTTTACTGTCTGTTTTAATTGCTATGATTTTCTCTGTACATTCATACTCGTCCAGTAGTATTCTGACGGCTTTTGTAATAGCTAATAATTCTGCCTGCAGCACCGTTGATTCAGCCCGCATTGAACCACAGTATTGGAACTCAATTTCTCCGATAACATGAATCCCTATCCCACATTTATCTGCCTGCTTTGAGCCATCAGTAAAAACCGTAATATCAGCAAAATTGCATTCTTCTGTCGTAAAATTCTTCTGTAACTTCAGTTGCTTAATCCTATCAGTTTTCCAATGTTCCGGGTAATATTTTGAAACAAGCTTTTTCATATAGCTACGAAACCCTTTAGGTTTGCCATCTTTTCCTGTTCCATTCCAGAATGTGTCAACATTATCTTCAATATCCAAATATGTGTTGAGAGCAGAAATTTCAATGCTAATGTCAAGTGGCATAATACCTAATATTACTTCTAATCCATGAGTAGGAGCATTGCCAATTGTTGGTGCCAGAGTGACACAGGCAATTCTATTGATTTTTATTAACTCCTTCTTCTGATGAGCATTTAGTTTATGAGCCCAGATATGGGAAGCATACATAAGAGTTGGTTTGGCAACTGCATCATAACAATATTTCAGCCATGTTGGATTAAGTCCTTTCTGTTTACAGCCTTTCTTCTGAAGTAGACCCATTTTCTTATGGACCCTCTTCTGTAATAGAGCTATTTTCCCCTTTGTTTGCTGTATCTTTTCTTTTATGTGCAATTTATAGTTAAGTTTGTCATCTAGGATCACTCCTAAGTATTTCAGTCCCTCTTTCTTACTGTCTACCTCAGTAATTATTTGGCCATCAATGTATAATGTTGGTAGTTCATTTGGAATTGGGAGTTTATCATGAAATATGATAAATTGTGTTTTCTTCATGCAGAACTCAAGCCCATATGTTTTACTCCAAAGCAGAATTTTGTTTATTATAGCTTGCATTTGCTCAAAAACTGTCTTTAGGCAGTGCCCCCTTAGTATGACATTAGTATCATCTGCAAATCCAAAACCATTTTTTGCTTCTCCATTGAGCTTCTTAATCTCCTCTTTGATTCGATTAATTATGTACATTGCAGGTTCTCCTCCAATATTATAGAAATCTGCACTATACACACCCCCTTGCGGAAAACCCTTTTTAGGCTTTCTAGTTTGATGCTCTCCATGCATGCTAGCTGAGACAGTTCTTGTTCTCAGGTAAGATCCATACCACCTAATAAAACGTTTTGACATTCCTCTATTCTCCATTGTCAGCAAAGTTTCTTCGAAATCAAGGTTATCAAAAGCGCCACGAATATCGAAAAACAAGCCCAAGCTGTATTCTCCTCTATAAAAGGCCGATTCAATGCAATCTATCGTTTCCGCTAAGGCTGTTGAACATGATTTTCCCCTTCGAAATCCATGTTGCCTTTTATGTAATGGCTTGGCTTTAAAGTGTCCAACACTATGATCCCAGACAAATAATCTTTCAATTAGCTTTATAATAAATGAAGACAAAGTGATAGGTCTGTAGGCTCTAACTTCACTCATGTCTTTCTTCCCAGGTTTTGGAATAAAGATAATATTTGATTCCCTCCAACATTTTGGAATATAGGCTAAAGTATACGAGAACTTTATGATATCCAATAGCCACCGTAGCATGTTGTCTGGACAATGCTTCAGCATGAGTACTGTAATGTTATCGGGACCTCCTGCTTTGTTAACTTTAAGTTGCTTAATGGCTAGTTTAAGGTATTCAAGTGTAAGTAATTTATGTTTGTATACACTTCTTCTTTTAATAAATTGTGTGTTATCTGGTTTATACTCATTGTCTTGAGTAAGTAAGACACTGCCCGGTACATGTTCATTTAGTAATGTATTAAGTGTTTCATTGTGAGGAATGACATGTCTTTTACCATTACCATCTTTAGCAGTAAGTAAACCTACAATTCCTAATGGTTTAAAGGGTTTGCATAGATTTGCAGCGCTACGCATATCAGCTATACTATTAATATACTCTGTTGAAGATATTGCCCTCTTTTTCTTGACAAGTTTTTTATGTCTCTTCCTTGCTTCAGATAATAACTCTATTCCCTGAACTCCTGTCTCTAGTGATTCGTTTGCTAGTCTACGGCATTCCCTTTTGGAGACGGTTAATTCTGCATCCCACCATTTCACAGTCGGGGGTCCCTTTACTTTTCTTTTTCTAGTGTTATTATACGTATACAGCTTTATGCATATAGCTCTCCCATAACTTTCCTTGCACATCAGATCTGTACTCGGAGCACTCCTGCATCATTATCTCGCCTCTCTTGCTAAGCTCATTGTACACCTTATTCCAGTTAGTAGTCTTTTGATCGTAGATTTCTATATCCCCAATCTTTTCGTTTATCACCATTGTGACTAAAGCATGATCACTGGATGTTACAAAGTCTGCCTCCCAGCTATGTATTAAAGTATTTCCTATTTCATTAGTGAGTGTGACATCTATGTTTGTGAAGGCTTTCTTTGTAAGATTCCGCCATGTGACTGATCCATCATTCAATACTGTTAAATCTTTATTAAAAGAGTACTCTAGTAAGGCTTCTCCTCTCTTACAATCTTTCCTTGATCCCCAATAACCATGATGGCTATTTGAATCTGCATGC
Organism: Tisbe holothuriae; assembly: GCA_900659605.1. Taxonomy (NCBI): domain Eukaryota; kingdom Metazoa; phylum Arthropoda; class Copepoda; order Harpacticoida; family Tisbidae; genus Tisbe; species Tisbe holothuriae. Next base: position 2,700 of record LR139588.1, on the reverse strand, counting down.
ATAATAAAGAACATGTCTTTCTCTTTTGCGTAATTTAATACTACATTGACTTTTTCGAGAATGGCACTTATGTCTATTGTCTGATCCATATATACTGAGGCTAACATAATCTTCTTATTCTTAATGGTCCAGATTCCTGCGGCTATATCCCTGCTACTAAATTCGTAACAAGGAATTATATTTGTACGTGTGTTTGTATATATTGCCGCCCTAGGTTTATTGCCTCGAAATATAGTATTAATTCTTCCTACTTTAAATGGTTCCCATAGATCTTTCTTTTTATCAATACATATCAAAGGAATTTCCTGTGCTAAGCAGCAGTCTTCGTTTTGCAATATTTTAACAACTTCAGTAGCAGGTACATCAGATTTATGACAGTTAAGCCCATAAAGAGTAACATTGCTTGTACTACCCATGACGTCTTAATTTCTGTTCATATCTGTACTTAGCCTCTACAGCCCGTTTACCATACATTTGCTGCCCTGCTTTGCTATATTGTATACGTAAGTGTGTTCTTACCTGTGTTAAGCCTGGTCCGTTTCGTCCTTCTCCTTGGTAGACAGGTTTTCCAGTGGCGGCATCTCCTCCTCCGGAGCCTTGATCAGCTTCTTCACCCTCATCGGGTTGTACTGCAGGGCAATGCGCCCCAGGCACGCCTATAATAAGAAAGAAAGTTAGAACACACCCCTTGTTAAATAAGATAAGTTTTATCACCTTGAAACAAAATGCTGCCGCTGCCATGTCCACTGGCAGGCCCTGCTTCTTGGCTTTCAGCCTCTGGCTGTTCAGAGCGTATGCTGCAGTACCAAGCAGCTTTAGCATTGCAGGCTTATCCACCAGCATGGAGAAGATACGGACTTGGTTCCTTGTTCCGTAAGTACGATGCTTCATCTCCCTGTTGCGCTCCTGGCGGACGAAGTCCACCTGGAACGCACTCAGCTTATTCCTCAGCTTAAACGTATCGAATATGTCCGCAATAGGGTGTTCCTTCATTCCATGGCCCACCACTCCGTGGACCAGAACGAGCTGGAGCTCTTGTGCCTTCTTGTTCATCTGGATGCGGTCCCTGGCCGCCGGGTCAATCTTCTTGACTCTGAGTGTAATACCCAGTTTAGCCGTAGCCTCGTATGTTTCGATCCACTTCCAAATGGCCGTAGCCCTCGTCTTGGAGTCCGTGAACATGACCCTTGGTTCCGTGGATGTATCTACACCAGTGACCTCGAGGTCATCGTTAGGAGGAATCTCCTCTTCTTCATTCCCGTCTGTCTCGTCCATAAGGAGTGCCACCATGGTGTTCCACTCGGTGCTGTCCCAGGGCTTCTCTTTAAAGATGAGTACCTTGTGGTTGCTACCAGAGACAGTTGTCTTGTCATGACCTTCGTCCTCGTTCCCCTCAGCCTGCTGTGCATCGGCCATGATGGTGTCATCCTGTTTGAGAACCTTGCTGTTGGGGGTCATCCCAGTGGGGCCTTCGTGCTTGCGTTTACCTCCACTGCTGCTGCCACCATACTCGGAGTCCACAGACAGGTAGTAGGGCAGGTTCTGCAGTCGCTTCTCCCCTCTGACGATGCGGGGAAGATCCTTCCGGATGGTCGCCTCCATGTCCTTGAGGGACATCTCTCCCTTCATGGCCTGACACTTGTCCGCTCTCCAGATGAGCTTCTTACCGAGCTTTTTAGCCATGTCATCCTTGGCTTTGTCCAACCCCGTGCCGAGCGAGTACTTCCTGTTGGCCGTCAGGAACTGCTCCCTGTTGACCTTTGACTTCTCCTCCCGCTTCTTGCGGATGGATTCCATTTGGAACTGCAGAAGGTCATCAGCGTTCATGGTGATGCAGTTGGTGATGCAGTTGGTGATGTTGAGCCGGGTGAGGTTCAAGTTGGTGCTGGCAAAGGCTAGGATTCGATCAGAGCAGCTCACTTCCTTGAAGTCCCCTCGTCCTCGTCTCTTCTCAAAAGATCGTTGCTTCTGGAATGTTCTCTTGGCGGATCGCGGCCTGTTGAATTCTATTTGAGGAAAAATAGAAAATATTAGTCGAGTTGGTTTTGAACACTTGATAGCTTGAGTCAGATTGTAGGTAGAACTGACCCACCTCCAATGTTTCTCCTCTTTTTGCTGAGTAAAGTGAGTCGGCTGAAATTCAAAACTCAGCTCAATGAGTAAAGGGAGAAGAGAAAAAACGGGGAAAACCCTTGCTTTTTCACTTAGAATTTGATGAATTACCTCTTTCTCGTATGAATTTGGGTGTTTGGTGTTTAGCACGTAGCTGTTCAGTGGGAAATGCACCCTCCAAGGAGGATACACACCCGTTTTTACATATTTTAATACATTTTTGAGCTCTCTTCTACTCACCTGTCCTTCTCGATCTTTACGAGGGTGTAGTTTTGCTCCTGGGCCCGGTTCGACTTTCTGATCATCACGAGAGGGACCACGGGACAAGGCTACAGGTATATTGACGGTCGTGGGGGGGACTTGACCGGCCTTTGCCACGAACAAAGACTCCTCTTCACTTTTCTCAGCAAAGAGTTGTTGCTTCGTCCGCTGCTCAGAACGAACTCCACCACCTCGGCTACCATGTTCTTAACATGGGCAAAATTGCGGATGACACTTGCCGCCTGTGCCTCGAGTCTACCGAAGACAGTTGGCACCTGGCGAGCGAGTGTCCCGCTACCTGGCACACCCGGTCGGAGCTCTGGGGCC
>LR139587.1:0-30415 GCA_900659605.1 Tisbe holothuriae | reverse complement strand
AACAAACAATTATGGATTAAATGAGCAATATAAGAGTTACATGTTTGATACTTGCTAGAAGGCCTCTCATGGATGCCCCCAAGACCTGACATAAAGGAAATTTTAATAAAGCTATAGACTTCAGAGATATGGCATGCCCGGTATAGTATGATTTCCTGGGTCTAGAATTTCTTGTCTCAGGGCACCCCTGGCTTTATCCACAAAGACAGCCAATGTGATATGGGTGCTTGGAAACTATTTTTGTACATTTATGCCAAGAACAATGATCTTAAGCTACAGAACGATACATTCCTGTAATTGAAGACTCCTATGACGGAGCAAGTGAACATTAATTACCTTAATTTGTAGTGAAGGAAACAGATAAATCACAAAATATGGAATCGAAGAGCTTCACAAATTAGGCAACTCAAATACTTCATAAAACTAAATCATTGTAGATCCACAAAACGCAACAATAACCAGATATGACTGTGATTCAAAGCTTCCCTTTTTACGAGAAAATTTGTGCATTTAGATGTTAATTAGTTGCGTATTAATTAATTTTGTTTTAAGAATCTATTTTGTTAACAGTTTGGATCTGAAGAATGATTATTCTGCTTCTTTGCATGCTTTGTGCGCAATGGAAGTTCATTCCTTAATTTTTATTTATGTAGCAGAAAAAGAATTATAAAACTGGAACTTTTTGTGTTTATACTTAATAATGTAGGAAATAAAGCATTAAAACATGAATTTCAATAATTTTCTTTATAATTTTTTATACACAAGCGACATGTGACAAATGTTTTATATGACCGAGAAAGGATGATTCAAACCGGAATTTTCTGGGTCAGTAATAGTCTGTACTCTGTAGAACATCGCAAAATGCGGTATATCGTCTTGTTGCTAGCCCTTTGGACGGGGATCGTCCTGTCCCAGCAGACCAAGGAAGCCTGCACCCCTCTCGAACAGTGCCCCAGCGCAGTGGAGACCGTGCTGCTCATCCAGGACCGCAGCGTCTCGCTCAAGGCCAAGGTGCGTAGGAAGCTGATCCGAGGGCTGAGGCGAATGCAGTGCGGTCGGCCGACGAGGGTTCCGGAGGGGGCGCTGAGTGTTCGCGTGCGTTGTCCTGACCAGGGAATGGATGCGGCGGATGAGTCGTTGGTGAGGAAGTTGGACGGGCACAGGGAGATGGCGGCAGTGGCAGCAAGGTTTGGAGGTAACTTTTACCGTTGCATGACGAGTGCCTGACTTAAGATTCGTTCGTCTAGTAGTCAATACCCTTGATTGTATTCCAGTTCATTGGTCCGTCCAAAGAAATTGGCTATATCATTGGTCCTCCGCTTTTTATTTGTGCCAAGATAGCGTGGTCCTAGAATTTTAGAATTAATTTTTGCTGGAAAAGTTATTCATTTCCATGTTCTACGAGTATTTATTTCAAGATTACTTCATTCAGAATCCGATTAGTGATGAGAGCAAGCCATAAATTTATTTTTGCCGATTACTGACTACTAATTACAAGCCGAACTCAGCGGTCTCTGATAACACCATCACTGCCGCTAATTGTTTTACGAGAGGGGTTGTTAACCTGAAGATATAATTGCAATATCGTCACTACTATACTACGAGTTACGTGGCAGCTCATAAAGCATCATGCATTCAGTCATATCAAGAGCTTCCCATAATGACATGGGTCGGCAAGTTTCGATCTTCAGCACATAGAATCTTCATATCACTATCCTACTCTGGTGAAGATGCATTGAAGGAAATCTGCTGCTCAGTCCTGCCAAAGCATGAACTGAACCACCTGGACTATGTGCAGAACAACAGACTCATTGTGAAGGTCCGTCAGAGCGGGCGACAGAGGCGGGGGGAAAACCGCAGCCACCACGACCCCAACTCCTACGTCGTGTCCGACGTCAACGGCGTCATGGACCGGCTGAGCAAGTTCTTCGTCCGCCAACGGGTCACCGACGATCATGTCATCATCACGTGGCACGTCGAAGAGCTGCGGAAGATCATGCCCGGGGAGAGTTACAAGACGCGGCTCATTGGCGTGGAGGAAATGTTTGATGAGGTGACGGTGGCAGCCCTGAGGAGGCCGGATCGCGGTCAGCCGGGGTTGCAGTACATGGTGCGGCTGGTGGGTGAGTGTCTGAAGGAGGAGGATGAGAGGATGGCTTTGGAAGAGGAAGGGACTGCGGACATAAGAAACACACCGTTTGGAATGATTGCCGTGGAAAGGTTAAAGCTGGCTGATGAGAGGGTTGCATTTGCTCGGGACCGGGAGAGGTTTGAAGTGGAGAAGGGACAATTTGCAGAGAGCAAAAAATCCTGGTTGAGTGGATATTCCAAGGAGGCTGAAGGATCTCACACGAAACTGGTCCATGACATCACTAAGCTGACTTCGGAGGTGAAAAGGCTGGAGGCGCAGAAAGGAATCAAGACCAAGGAATTGGACCGACTATATGAGGAAATATATATGCTCAAGGATCGTAGGAGGACAATGGAGGAAGATATGAAAACGTCCAAGCTGGTTCAAATGCACATGGAGGAGACGAAGAAGCTTGAACTGACAAGAGCAAGGTTGAACCAGGAGAGAGAGGATCTGGAGTTAGTCCGGAGAGATCAGATGCACGAGCGGGAGGAGCTGCACAAGCTCCGGGAGAAGAACATCCGGGCTGAGCGGATGCTGGAGATCAACCGGGATCGGCTGAGGGAGGAGCGCATTCAGCTGGCAGTGAGGTCCTCACAAACAAGTCTTTACAGGAGCAGGGATGACATTCGTGATGCTGAGGAGGACGTCGACACATCCATTGAGGTCACCGTTACAGAGCCGGATGTGGATCAACCACCGACAGAGGAGCTGAAGATTCAACGGGCGAGAGCTTTAGGACATAAAGAGTACGGATATGGAGCTGCGTTGACGGCCAACAATGCATCCGTGCTGAATGCGTCCTCATTGTCACTATTTCAGTCTGACTACGACATCAATTTTGACTTGAAATACGATACGGGCACGGGATACTGCCTGGTCATCTCCTACGACTTTGACCGGCAGGGAAATGAAAAAGACGTTGCCAAGATCAGCCGATTCGCGCGAAAGTTCACTCTCTACGTTGAGCGATGTCACAATCAACCGAAACGGGAAGTTTTAAAGCGGCTGGACGAGGCGAAGGCAGTCTTCAGCCAGGAGAACTGCGCTTACAAATACCTCCTTGTCTTCATCCTTGCCCACGGCGGCACAGACGATCTGGGACGGGAGTTCATCTCGAATCGATACGATCAAGAGTCGTCCAACGAGCGCATGATCTTGCAAGACGAGGTCATCAACCGGTTCAACAACGACAGCTGTCACGGGCTCAACGGCAAGCCGAAGCTGTTCTTCATACAGGCGTGTCGGGGGACCAAGGCCAACGCTGCTATGGACAGGGGCGGCAGCTTCAACGACGTCGCGCCGGACTCCCCCTCGGCCACGGTGACGGAGCTCGTCCCGTGCGTGGCAGACATGCTGGTGTGGAAGGCGGCCGTGGAGTATTGCTTCGCGCCGAGATTTCTCCTCACTGGGTCGTGGTTCATTCAGAAGGCGTTGACTATTATTGAGCAGAATCGGAAGGAATCTTTGTTCAGTTCTATTCATAAGGTGGCTCTGTTAGCATCGCATGAGCGGAGCAAGGTCAAGGCCGGTGCGGCTGTAACGTTTCCGATGCCGTGTGTGGCACACAGTACAATGAGGGCGGATTTCTTCTTTTTCGATCCGCAAGGAAGAAGACTGAGCAAATAATATAACTGTCTATCGCCATAAGCTTTATGACTAAAAGTAACATATATTTCATTTTATGGGAGGCTCAGGAGTCTCGACAGGGCGCGACTTCACTGACGCGGTCAACGAATGCCAAGGATCGCTCATCGTGCACTACATCCATCCCAGGACCAAGGCGCACACCAAGAGGAAATTCAAACAAGACAAAATGTAAGAGAACGTTTTACAATCAGAATCACCTCTAAAGAATATCTTAGTTCTTACAGCTAAACTGTTTTAATACCCGAATATTCTGTAGTTCCTAAATTTTATGTCATGTTCCCAACAGATTGCATCTCTACCGCCGCCCCGGTTACAGCGTGAACGGCTGGCACCACGTAAAGGTGGAGGGTGAATGCTGCTGGCGACTGCACTGGAGGAAGGAACTCGGAGAAGGTCTGACGCAGAAACTGAACAAAGGGTTCACTGGACAGCCAAATCATGAGTTTAGGTCGTTTACTAAAGCCCCGTGTACCGAATAAAGAATCGTTTTACTACTCTACTTCATTTCCTGCTTTGATAACGCCTTTTTTATTTATACAACAGAGAACAATACGGTCATTGTCGCTTAAAATAAGTATCCATCGTTGCATAAAAGGCGTGATCTTTCAACTCTGCATTCTTAGTCAAATCAGTTTGGAAGATCTCCGATCCTATCACGTTTCCTTTTGAGAGGTCAAAGAGAAGAAGAAGGTGTTTTGTGCGCATTCAAATTCCCTTGAACATTCATTCTGAGAACGTATACAACTCTCTTCGTAAGAAAGACATTAAACGCAATATGCGTCAATAGTTCCAGTCAAACACTCGACATCTGCCAAACAACCCAACAACCATGAAGGTGTTTTTGCTCTTAATAGCCACTGCTTGTGCCTTTGAAGACCCGGAAAGTGTATCCTCCTCAGACCCTTGCATCCCGATGAACGAGTGCGAGACAGCCATGGCCATGCTGAGGAACCGTGACAGCATGCCGGGCATGTCCCGCGCTGACGTCTTCCGCCAGATCCGTGCAATGACATGCGGCATTGGCGAGGTGACTCCCAAAGTCCGCTGCCCTGTTGAGGAAGAGGCTGATGGTGGAGTGGACGAGCCGGCGGGGGAGCTCACCGAGGCGGACATCGGTGGCCGGGACATTATCAACATGCAGTCGGGAATGAACATGAACAACCCTAGGAGGTGCCTGGGGCAGCTCAAGATGACATACTACTACAAGAACAATGTAAGGATTGCTGTAGCATATATTATTTTGGTTGATATTACGTCATTATGTGTTCTTAGATGGGTCGAATGCAAACACTGAGTCTCGCTCGTCAATCCTATCGTCAACTGCGGGCGTTGAGAAACCCAAACAAAGTCGTCTTCAATGTGAAAAACAATGGAAACTGTTGCTGGAAGATGCATCCGAATGTAGGATTCTCGGTAATTATCTTATTAAATTAATTTCTATTTGGGCGTATATAATTACTGTATACTTTTTATTTGCAGGGCGAGGGACAATTCCTGCCAATGGGATCTTCAAACCGTCCCAGTATGAGACCATTGTCGGCTAAAAAGGTTTTCTGTACATAACACAAAACAAAAATAATACGTATATTTTATGTTGACTGTATATAAATTTATTGTTATGCTTATCAAGTAAAGTAACTGTGCCCTGTGTATTACATGTATAAAACTATATGTCATTGACCTATGGCAGCGTGTGATTATCAAGATACTCTTGGATGAGATATATACTTATGGCCGACAAGCTTGTTTCCTTGCCGAGAGTGGTTTGGCCACAGGGTTGTAGCTCCCTCCCAGATTTAAATGCACGTAATCGCCCTTGAGTACAGAAGAGTTGTGTCAAGCAATATGAAATATATTAGATAGGTCTCCCACTCACATTAAATCCTGTGGTTTTGTAGACGTTCCAGCAGCAGTTGCCCTGATTAACCACCTTGAACACAGTCACGGAGGAGCCCTGGATTCTTGGAAGTCTCGAGTGCCTCTGATAGGAAAGATGGACCGTACGGAAGCGAAACGGCTAAACAAAATGATTTATAATTAAGGTATTGTTGTACGGTGAAAAGGCCTACATACCCTGTTGGTATAATAGTGAATCTTCAGCGCGCCAGAGCATGAATCCGGTTCACTAAGCGAGGTTCTGGAGCGCCCATCGCTGCTTCCCCTGATGGACGTTTCCGGTGCATACCTCCCACTCCCAGTCTCTTGCTCCTCCGCCGGGCAGCGGACCTTTGGCACCCTCCCTGCGCGCCCGCATATGCTGCTCCTGATGAGGCTCATCACTGAGCTCTGGCTAACCCCTGAAAGACTGCCGCGGGCATTCCAGAGGTTGTACAGAGTGTCGCAGCGGGTCAGGGGAACGCATTGGCTGGCATTGAGCGTTGTCACGGTGAAGCCCGCGGCCAGAAAGGTTAGGATACCGATGCGCATTATGGAGTGTGCGTGATCGGGTTCAATCTTGTTGCGACAAGAGACAAAATGCGACTTCTAATAACGTCAATAAGCGACAGGCTTAAAAACTGGATTCCCTCCCGTCAAGACATTAGGTCCCTCCTACAGAGTACATCCGAATGATTCAGTTTGGAAGGGAATCCCAAATTAAGTGTACTATGGCGATGTCTCGTTTTGACATTTTCCTTATGCCGTACTGCCTTCCATTAAGAAATGTACTAATATATCAGCCGTTGACCAATTAAAATTGGTCATTCAAAAAATTGTTACTTAGCCTTGCAAAATCATTTATACTCGTAGATCACTATGAGCGTTACTTCTTGTAGTTATATTTTGTTGTTTCAAATAAGACATAAACGTTTAATGGACTGAAAAGTGCTTTGTATAAACTTGATGCAACTAATGTGAGCTATCCACTTCCGGTGTCAATATAAACACATGTCAAAAGAAATCTTTCTGCCGTGTTGCTAATAAAATTATCTAGAGGTTGACTGCAGAGAAAGAGAAATGGGGGAAAGATTCTTTTTCAGCAGCTAGTCAGGCGTTACCAACTTAAACTTATGTTCTGTGTACTATGTACTTGTACTAAAATAGCAATATGTATGTACTAACCAGAGTCATGTTTTGAATTTCTGCTTTTCCGTGCTAATCGTGTTTTACATTTCAACAACCCTCGCCGGATAATAACAATTTCAAACATGATAAAGAGTTAACGTAATCTGGTTTTACTTTAAAGATTTTTATACTTGCACTATATTCGTACTCGTTTGAAATGAACTATTACTAAAGTATACTGGGGATTCCAGTGCTTCTCTAACTATTACTATCGACTTTAGGAACTTTAACAGAATATTAAAGAAACTAATATAAATAGAACTTTCACAATCAATAATTTGGATTATAGGCTTTATTACGATGAAGTAATTAGTCAGCAGTTCTAATATAATTACAATGTTATATTTCTCCTTCAAGGAATGTTATTTTGACCATCTGATTCACAGAATATTTTCTTGGCAGACATGGGCTTCCTACTGGGGCGCTTCCACTCCCTTAAGCCGAAAAAGTCAGTATGACCCTGTAAGATAAGAGGTTATAATTTCACAATATATGCATTTTGAAAACAGCTTTTTACGTTGAAGCCCTCCTCGACTTGTGTCTGCCAGCAGCAGTTGCCGTCGTTCTTGACAGAGTAGACGACCCTCGTCCTCGGGCGGATCCGGGCTAGGCGGGAGTGCTTCTGCCTCCTCAGACGGACAGTTCCGTACCTGACGGACTATCACAAACACATTGCATCGAATTATTGTTGTATACGTTATTGTAACTAAATATATATCCTTACCGGTCCGACCCTCTCGTAGTAGGCCAGCTTGAGAATCCCACTGCATGTGGACGGCTGGTTGAGCGACGTCCTCGTGTCCAGCCCGTCCGCGCTGGACCGTCCATTGGGCACATACTCCGCGTCCGAGGTCGCGTCCTCCCCGGCCTCCTCCTCGTCCACCGGGCAGCGGACCTTGGGCAGCCGGCCGGACATGCCGCAGCTCTTGCTCCGGATGAGGCGGACGATCTGGTCCTTGGTCATGACCCCGGTCAGGCTGTTCCTGTTCTGGTAGAGGCTCAAGTAGGTGTCGCAGCGGGTGATCGGCACGCAGGGGAGGCTCGTGTCGGCTGCGACACCGCAGATGATTAAGGAAACCGTTGCGAGAAAGAGCTTCATGATGATGACTTGATCAGGCTTGGCAGTTGACTGGCGACTCTGAGGGGAAATCCCTCCTGCTATATATACGATGAGACGAGCACAAATTGGATAATTGTGTCGAGTCGATAACGTTTGCATAATACAAAATGATGCATATTATGAAGGTGATAACATTAAAGGCGGATTTCCGGATCTAAATGGTTTAAAAATTAACTGCGTTGTATACTATTCATGGTAATTGGTATTGATAAGACTCCTTTAAGTAAATGATGAATATTTTTGCTTCCTTGAATATATTACACTATTCATTATGAACTTCCAGCCCGATAACAGTAGACTTTCTTTGCAGATTGGGGTTTTATCATCCGAGGGCTGCCAGAAAACGACTTTGCGATATGTTGCGCCGGACCCTAAAATATATTATTAAACCGGGCAATAAAGTTTTTATTAATTCATGTTAATACAAACCGTAAACGCCCTATATTGGGATACCTCCCAACAGCAGTTCCCCTTGTTGGTGAGCCGGATCAGTCTACGACTTCGCCGCATCAGCCGATTCAGACTCGAGTACTTTGCTGCATGGCCAAGGCTAATGATTCCAAGCGGGACGAAATTCTGAAACATAAATATTCCTTAACTGTAATTGGGAATTCGTATTATGCACACTTACCGCTCTAACCGGCCTGTATACAAGGTTCAACCTGCCGACGCACACATCCGGGTTGGTGAGGTACGTCGTGGTGTCGACGCCAGTCGTCGCCGTGCGCGGCATCTTCTCCGCGTCCGTCGCGTAATTAGCCCCGCTCGACTCGTGCTCCTCCGGCGGGCAGCGGACTTTGGGCACATTACCCTGCATACCACACGTATGTTGTCTGATGATGTCCACAACGGCGCTGCGGGTCATGCCGTGCTCGTTTCCGTGATGGTAGAGCTCCATCAGGGTGGGGCAGTGGCGCAGGGACTTGCATGGCAGCTCTGAGCGGTCCGTGGTGGCGCTGGCCAAGGTGACGACCGTGGCCAATATTATGGCTGTAAATCCGTGTTGCACCATGGTGCGAAGAAAAGCGGGATTGATATGAAAAACAACAACTTTAAGGAGAAATAACGGGTTTTGTGGTTAATGAGACAAGTGGAGGGCGTCGTTAAATGTGATGTTTACTTATCAAGTCTACATGACGTAAACGTTTCATGGAGTGACAAATGCTTTGTTTAAACTTGATGCAACTAATGTGGTACGATTGAGCCGTCCACATTCCACAAGGCGTTGTTAAAATGAACACACGTCCAATGCTTGGGTCCATTCTCTTTAAAAAGCTTGGGTCCATACTCTAGTAAAGTTGAGACTTATGTATTTCAATTGTAATTTAATCAAGTTAACAATTCTGTATATACTTAATTATTCTTCCTGTCTGACAATAATTTTGCTCTTGCTTTCATATCCGAAAATCATCTAATCTCCATTTCCAGCAAAACTTAACTTGTAAGACAATAGACTTTTCTTGCAGAGAGCGGACGTATTTCCGGAGGCCCCGTGTATCCCACAGCCATGTACTTGGATTCACCCTGTAAGGACATATAATAATCATTTAATAAGTACATATATGACAGCCTTTAACTCACCGAATATCCCGCGATTGGATGTATCTCCCAGCAGCAGTTGCCCGAATTCTTGACATTGAAGACGATCCTGTCGCTGTCCTGGAATGCTCTCAGATGACGGTAGTACTGACGGGTCAGTCGTATTGTCCTCAACTTGCCAATCTAAACCAGCAGCATAATAAAGCAATATTTCTCACAATACCATACAACTTACATTTGATCGGTGGTAGTAGGTAATCTTCAGCTGCCCTAAACACTCTTTAGGGCTGCTCAGGACATTCTGAGTGTCAAACACACCAGGGTTGCCCTTTACGGGAGCTTCATCAAAGAGATCAGAGTCCTCCCCGCCAGTCTCCTCTTCCTCTTCAGGGCAGCGGACTCTGGGCACATTGGCATCAATGCCGCACGTCATCTGGCGGATCTTTTCCATGACGTCTGCCCGGGACATGCCCGGCATTGCATCCTTGTTCTTCAGCAGGGCCAGGGCTGTCTCGCACTCTGGCATGGGGATGCAGCTGTCTCCATCTAGGGTGTAGTCGACGTCCTCGAGGCCAAAGTCTTCAAACCCATGGGTGAGGCTTAGGCTGAGCAGGAGGACAAGGGTTGCCACTTTCATGGATATCATGTCACAGTGCAATTCGTGTCTTAGTTGTTGACTGCGCAATATTAAATGCAATGGTGTATGTATTAGTTGGAAGAGAAGTTCTTCTTCCTCAATTGACTCTGTTTAAACTATTCTGAGCAGAAGGGGATTTTCCCCAGACTAATTTTAAATTGACATAGTCCCATTCAATGATTGACCTTTTTAAAGCAATTTCAGCGTGAACAACAAGTTTCTCTGAAAGCCAAATGACAAGGAAAGGAATGGAGCAGCTCGATCAAAGGAAACTGTCTGCCAGAAACTTTACTTTCACTGTAACACCAATTGCGATCAAAGTGGGTCCATTTTCGTGTTCAGCACTGAGTGCCAGGCATTCAAAAGGAGAAAAATCTGCGGTCGTTTTCTCTGCGACGGCGTCACATCTATTTTTCCTTCAACGAAAACTCTTTCAATTCGATCTTGCTCTATTATTATGACGATTATTACCTTTATCGTTATTACTAAGGAGAAAAAGACTGGCTTTTGTTCAAATGCATCGGAATCTTCACTTTAGCGTTAGAATCAGTTTTAAAAACAAGAACAACTAATTAAAATTAATAATTAATGCATGCATTGTTAGTTTGTCAGTTAGATAATGTTGCCAAAAATTAAATTATCTGAAAGGCGTGTAACATTGGTAAACATTCTTTCTACAGTATATAGATACTATAACAATGCCGTTGCTTTCTGAGGACGACATCTGAGTTATCTTAAAGATATTGTATTACTGCTAAGACATAAAGATTGGTTACGAGCTCTTATCATTACACAGTTTAGTGGAACTACATCGGGGGACTTCCCCGCGCAGTATAACGCAAATAAAATTACAGTGCATGAAACCGGTTCTAGAAGAAAGAACTCTAAATATATCTTGTAAGTGACTCGGAGAGGGGAAATAGAAAAAGCGTCTGGCTGATAAAGGATTTATTCCCGTTTCCCGTTGCGATATTCTCGATTGAATTAGGCCTCCTCTTCGGCCTTAATAACGGTGAACGATGCGGCTGCTGCTAATAGCGCTGCTCCTCTCCCTCAGCCATGCCGCTGAGGTCCTCCCCGGCCCCTACCTCACCTCAGCTGAGCGTTCAGCCATGAGCTGCATCCCGCTGACGCGCTGTTACACCTACCTGGCCCTCTACCGGAAGCGGAACGAGATCCCCTTCTTCCCCGCGAAGAATGTGACCGACCTCCTCCGGTCCCTGAACTGCGGCATGTCCGGCAAGATCCCCAAGGTCCGCTGCCCCAACAACTATGAGGAGCCCAACGGGTACGAGCATTACGAGGAGGAGAAGCCTTGGAATCCGGACGAGTACTACAAGCAGGCGCTCAACGATCCAAAGATATGCTTCGGATCGCTGCTCATATCATATTACGACACCAAGCAGGTGATTCAATGACCAGAGTTTTGAGCATAATGTACTATTGTCCAATTTCAGATGAGGCGTGTCCGCAGCGCCGTTCTTAAAGAGCATTTCTACCCCATCATTGAGAGCTTCCGTGGTGAGGACAAGGCGACGAGGTACGCGTTCGCTATCGAGGCCAGGGGATACTGCTGCTGGGAGATCTATACGGATACAAACTTTAACGTGAGGGTTCTCTTTAAACACTGATATCGACGTTTAACGCCCAAAAATATCGACATACAGGGTGAGGTTCAGTTCATCGGACAGAACATGTCCAACGGCACCCTGTCCAAGCCCAAGTCTGCCAACGTTGCGTGGTGCGATGCGGACAAACGCAGCAAGGCCCGGGATGAGCGGCTGAGGCAGGCGAGGCTGAAGGCTCTGGAGGAAGAGCGGGAGCAAAAGAAGCGGGAGAGGATCGCCGAGCGGAATCGCAAGGTCAGGGAGCACCAGGAGAAGAAGGCGCGGGAACAGTTCAAGTCCAAGTGTCGCGAGAACAAGAACACCGGGTTCGTCGAAGTTGACTCTAAATGGGTCCGGGCCTTGTACAGAAGTCCGGTCATGGTCAACTGCGACTTAATAAACCCCGCCACGGGCGAGATGACCACAGGGTATCGTCATCGCCCGTTCAGCCCTTTCTACCCCCACTTCATGCTCGATATGCACTCGCCAATCATGAGAGTTGATGATTACAACTACTTCATAAGATCACAGGAACGGCGAAGGTTGATGGAGGAGGAGAGGAGGAGTAGAGGACCATATTGGAATGGACAATCGACAATCCGGAGATATTTGGAAGTTGAAACTGAAGTGCCCGAGGAAGGAAAGGACCATTTTGCTGAGGAGAGATCGCCCAAGCCATTGCAAGAAAGTAGAGTACAAGGTGATTTATTTAACAATAGTGTACGGAACCTGTATAACGTAGGCTTTTAAATTGTAGAGCGTACCCAGGAACTATCCACGCCAGAAGAAGCAAACTTACCTCAAAGACGATCTAGATCAAGACAGAGTTGTAAAAAGGAATACCCCAAATGCAAGAAGGACTTCAAGGATGAGGGTGAGGATGCGATCAAGGAGTGCCAGCAAAGGAAAAGGGATGAGAGGAGAAAATGTCGGAGGGGACTGCAAGAGGTCCCAACTCCCACACCCACACAAAATACGTACGGGGCAAGAACTTACCAAGAGTTCGTTGACAGATCAAGGGAAAATAACCAGAAATTTTAAGAGTACTACTATTGAAATATATTAAATGAGATAAAATACATTACTTAAACATGTTTTCCTTGTCTTAGAAGTGGAGAAGCAGAGGGGAAATAAAGGCATTATGGAGCAAATAGTATTATAACGTTTGCACCCATTTAGACCATCTGCTATCTTTTCCCAGAGACCGCAGAAAAAGTATAAGAGCTTGCTGCCGTGCTCGCTCTGAATGGGCCTCATTTAAAAGGAGAAAACGCCAAAATGGATATTGCAAATTGGATGGCCCTCTTTCTCTCTCTTTTATCTGGCCGTAGACTGGAAAATGAAAAGCGCTCCCCAGAGACCAAAAACCACAGTAAGCAGATAAGAAAAAAAGCTCAGCAAAGACTTTTCTTCTTCTTTTAAAATTCAGTTAAAATAATCATGCTGAAGGCCATTTGTTCGTGTTTGCCAATTCTAGGCTCGTTGAGAGAGAAGAGTCCTTTTTGAACAATACAACAGGACCCAAATCCCTTTCTCTAAAGACAAGGCATAACCAGGCCTTTTCTTTGCCTTTCATTGGATGTCTTGTCTGTAATGTAAGGGGATGGATAATGTGGATTCACTACTCACATTTTACAAGATAAATGCGATTTGATATTCAAGAACACTATTATTGTTAAACGATTCTTCACATTCACATTCGTTGTTAGATGCTACATTAGAAGGCCATGCCGAATCTAATCCCTAAATCTGCTCCTCTCCTTGCTTCCTCAGACTTTGAGAGCAAGAAACTAAGAGCTCTCACTTCCCCCAAAACTTGTCCTCTAAATTGCGTTCCGCTTCTGCAAACACACAAGGAGGGAACAACACAACCGAGAAGAAAGAAAGGCCAGAGGTCACAATGATAGTAAGAAGGTCACCGAACATATCACACATCATGTGTGAAGCCAACGGAAACACTTCCTGATGCGTGGTGACGGTAATGATGATGTAACAAATAATGTTCATGCAGGTCAAAAGTAATGGAAAGAAAGACCATAAAACCGCAAAAATAGGACGAAAGCCTTTTCTTCGGCTCTTTACAAATTCTCCATACGATTTTCGAGGGGCAATTTTACGGCTGACCTGTTTTGCAAAATGGGGACACAGAAGAAGAAAGGGTTGAAAAACGATTTTGTGGACGCATTTTATATCGTTTGCTCAATGTTACAATGGCATTGAATCATTAGCATATTTCCCCTGTCAATTAATACCCTTTAATCCTCTTAATTTGATGCCTTGACAACGTTAATGAGGTTAATTTCGTGCTTTGTAAGCCGATTGCCTTGTCTCAAGATGTCCTCCTCGCTGTATATAATAATACCCGACTGAGTTGTGGGGCTTAATTGTCACCTTTGGAAAAGGTTGCAAAAATGGCTGAAGGGGGAAATTAAATGCCTAAAATATAGTTTCCCCGCTGTTAATGGGATTATAGAGCTTGAGCCTTTTTCTGGGAGAAGAAAAATGGGGCTTTTTGAAAGACAAACAAACAAAAGAATGAATTGTACTTCATGGAATTGGCAGATACCTTAAATCTCGTTGTTTAATAACATTATCGCTAATGACTCAGCAAAAATGTCATCCTACAAAGGATCTTGTTTGCATTCCAAACGTGTAGCAGATTTCCTCCGTTGTAAAAGGTATTTTTGTTTATCCTGGCGATTAGCGAAAAAGGGGACTTCTCCTCCTGAAAGGAAAGCTTGTGCAGCAGCAGGCCAAAGAGGCTTTTTCACATAAATTTTGTGCAAAACTCAGCCTGCGGTGACAGGAAAATTATGGCCAATTGCTGAGTCACCAAAAGCGAGCCTTTTGTTTCTTCTCATGCTACAGTTTTGACGGACAGCTGAGCTTTTAGTTTTTAAACGGTCTCCTTCTAAACATGTGGCCTACATAAGGACGAGATATGGCAGCGAAATATGTCTCTAATATCTTGCTTTTTCTCGTTCAAACTTGAGATATCTCTGCAAATGGCAGATGCCGCGTTGCGGACTTTTGCAAAGGAGAGTTTTATATCTCGGTACCGATAGTAAAAGGAGACATACGTACAACGGAGATAAGTTCATAAAACATGTTCAAGAGACTTTACAGGCACTTTTGTTTTGTCCATGATGCCGTTTTAGAATTTTCTTCATCAACAAGGGTCGAAATTGTACGAATTGTTGGATGACCATTTCCCTTCGTTTTCCCTCCAATTTTTCCAATTTAAACCCGTTTGAAATTTCTCTTTTCCACTCCGGAAGCGTTTTTATACCTTGTTCCCTTTCAGACTTCCAGCGCTCACACCGTAAATCAGGCAGCAAGAGGAAAGAGGAAAGAGGAGGAGGAGCTGGAGCTGGAGCAGGGATGCCATCTAGGGAATCAGAGAGAAAGCAACGTTCTTCTGCAATTGTCCTTGAAATCAAAGACTTTATCATCCCTTCCCTAGTCCGCCTTTGTTAAAAAAGGCTTCTTTTTCCAATTTATGACTCTTTCTTCTTCTTTTAGCCTTTCCCAGACCTAGCAGTAGGAAGCCTCCTCCTCCCCCAGAGACGCCTACTAGAATCATCCGAAAGAACAAAGACAATTTTCATGAGGCCTTCTTCCCGGTTTAAAGCGTTTTGCAGCATCCTCTTTACCTCTCTTCTGTCCTTGCGACGACGTTCAAGGTCATT
The DNA here is from genome assembly GCA_900659605.1 of Tisbe holothuriae. Lineage (NCBI taxonomy): Eukaryota > Metazoa > Arthropoda > Copepoda > Harpacticoida > Tisbidae > Tisbe > Tisbe holothuriae. Next base: position 14,979 of record LR139587.1, on the reverse strand, counting down.
GCCCGGGAGGAAGAAGATGCCTTTGGTAGTACGGCAACAAAAACGTTGATTAAACTCCAGAGACAGCAGCAGACAAAGAAGAAGAAGAAGAAGAAGCTGACAAACTGCGCCACTGTGACTGGTAAAGCTACAAGCTGGGTATGATATTGGAATTGTCTGCGCCAGTTTGTGTGTGTGCGTCTAATCTCGAGGTGAAAGTTAATTTATATGACCTCTGAGAACGAGCAATATCAGGATGTGTGTGTGCTTCAAATGACCTTGAAAATGCAAAGACTTAATCCTTCTCCTCCTCATCATCATCATCCCCACGTGCGCTATGGCGAAGACTAAACTATTTTGAAGACAGCTCCAGGATGCTACAGTCCATTTTAATGAACTAAATTTCCCTACAGAGGAGAAAAACTTTTGATGAATTTTCTAAAGGCCCTTTTTCTGACATATCGGAATTTCAATGACATGCCTTAAGGCTCCAAAACGACGGTATTTTCCGATGGTGTTATCTTCTCCACTTGTTGTAAGAGGAGCACGTTCTCGGCCTTGGGCTCAGCTCGCGGCCTTTTTCTATATAACATTCAAGCGGCTCTTTTACATATCTTGAAGGTAAAGGAAAAAGGTAGGGAAAGAAGTTGAAGAACGAATAACATCGCTATCAAAGGATTTTTCTTTCGTGAGTGTGTGACAACAATCTCCAATTGAAGGCCATTTGCGGATTCAAGGGATGACATTAAAATGGTTTGTAAACACTTTCAGGTTTACCAACATCTGCTGTGAGTACATTCGTGTGGTAGTTTAATTTTTAGAGGCTTCCGTCTTTCGTCTTCTTCTTTTTGTCGAGTAGTGAGTCTAATGGCGGAAGCGACGACGTCTAGCGAGCTACGAAACTAAAAGCGACGGAAGAAGAAGAAAAGTTTTAGACGAAATGAGATTTATACAGAGAGCGGCCGGAAACTTGTAAGGGAATATAGTAAAACCCAACGGGAAGAAGAATTGAACTTGGTCGTTGTATATAAGGTGGGTAATGTGGAGTGATACTTGGAGGTCATATGAGGCTAGCAATTACAAGGCGACTTCATACGCATTTTGACTCCAAGACGGGACCATAAATAAGTGGACTCGACAGAGCAAGAAAGAGAAGACACATTTGGAGAAGATTTTTCAGCAGCGCCGTTGCTACTGCATGATGATGAGCTCTGACTGATGTATAAAAAGATATTCTAGAGAGAAGTTAAATTAGTCAGGGATGATATCTAAAAAGTAATACAGTCATGAAACGGTTTAACAACATGATTCTCTGACTTATATGCACTATTTAGATCTCTTTATTAATGAATATGTCATCCCTTAAATCTGGCTGCTGCATTGTGCCCTTGAAGTCTGTCTGGGAATCACACTTGCCTCTCTCATAAATTCCTCTTGGCTGGACGAATTACATTAGAATTTTTAGTGGTACTACTGGCTGTTATGGGAGCTCAGTTTGTAGAATACAGAAGCAAGCTTTGTGTGTTTAAAGCTCCCGGTTTGCGAGTGGATCTAATAAAGTTTTAATGCCTTGATTAATTGTGCTCTCTAACACAAGAACAATAGTGAGTGCATCAAAGTCCAGGAATGTACAACATACTGTAGTGTATATGGAACTGAATAAAGCTCCGCGGGAAATCAGCCAGGATAAGAGTGTCCTGTTCGTGTGAACTCTGGGTTAAATCCTTTTCACAAGATGGCTATTAGCAAAAGCTTTGCAAAAAAGTGTCAGCTAATGCTATAAACATCATCGAGACTTAAAGTGTTTCCCAATTTCACAGGAAGGGAAATCTTTTGTTTCCCCTCCTCTGCTCAGAAATCGCTTGAATCCCCGAATGGGATTTGAGGCTCAACTGCTACTTTCAAGGTTATTTTATTTCTCCAAGAAAAGCTCCGATTTTCCCAGTTTACTGCAAGAAGCTTTGAGTGCAAAACAAAAGTGGACCTTATGATTCAATAGAAACTTGTAGTGCTTTTCGAACATGCTGGTATACATTTAGTCTCTTTACACAAGTCCCGTATAAACTGATTAGTGTATTTGATGTCCCCTCTAATGGCCAAATGGGGTTCAACCTTGGAAATTGGGTGCTTAGTATTCGAATTTCCTCTCGCTTCTCATTTCGGTCAACGACTTTAAAAAAGAGCAAGCAAATAAAACGAATTTAATTTATTCCACTACTGGTCCTTCGTCTCTGGCGACCTTGCTGTGAGAAGGAGGCCCGTTTATTTTTTAAAAGTTTATCTTTTCCTTCCGCCTAGATGGAAAAACGAGAAAGAAGAAGAAGAAAGGGAAATATTATCTCGTTTTTGTCTACATTCTGAAAGTAAAAAAGAATATAAGGGACTCCATCTCCTACTGTGAGAATTCTCATTCTTAGATTGGGGAGCAGAGAGCGTTGCTAAAAGGGTTCTTTAGTGTTAAACAAGGGACATTTCCGGAATATATTGATACTTGATTTTAGACTGGAAATGATAAAATTAATTTAATGCTAGGTCCATACTAAAATCGTCATCTTCTGAATGTCCTGTTTTCAAACTCTGGAACCGGGTGCTTATCTCTCAGGAAAGACAAACAGACGCGCCTTCGCCTTCCAAAGGCTGCATCAACATCATCAAGCGGGGGAGCAGCAGCAAGCAGTAAATAAAGGCCAGAAGAAAGGCCAAGCACACAAAAGTTCCGGCCTTGAAATTTGACTGTCTCTTCTGGGGCCCCCAACTTTTAAACTCACTGCTGCCGCTGCGGCAGAAGCTTCTCCACTTTCTGCAGAGACGAAAAAAGAGTCGTCGTAGTTCTTTATCTTTTTCCACGAAAACTTTTCTGGGCAAACGTGGGGAATAAAATATGACCACAAGGGCAGAACGCGAAACGGAGTTTTACTTCTGAGAGAGAGAGTGAGAACAGATCTCAGTGGGAATAATACAACGAGTTGGGGGGAAAAGTTTGCCATCATCATCATCATGGTTTGCTTCTAATCATGGATAATTTCCGGCCCTTTGAACTTTAAAAGTTGGCAATGACGTCATATTTTCTAGAGTCTAAAATACTTCTCTGGAGGTGATTCGTCTCAAGGTTTTTCTGCAGCAGGGTCACATCTGGAGCTGTTCTCAAGGCGAAGGCTGCTCGCTCTGCTGCAATGGCCGTCAGAAAGCCTTTAAAAGACACGAGGCGCTGTTAAATGGGCTTGCTGCTGGAAAGCAACATTTTTAAACAGGATTCTACTTAAATGTAATAAAAATGGTCTTGTCAGGTTTGCATCTTATCCACTGTGCGACTCCAAGTGAAGTTAGCTCCCTCTCCAATGTGTACACACCCAAACAAACTCCTCCTCTTCAGACTTCTTCTACTAATACACCAGACCTCTCTCAGGCATGGCCAATAAAAGTTTGTCTTCCTCCTTTGATATCGGTACTCCTCCTCCTCCCGTTAAACTACTCCCTACCATCTAGACCGAGACATTGGCCGTCTTCTTCAAAGGGAATGCTCAAACTATGTGTGTGTGTGTGTGTGTGGTTGTGTGTACACACTCACATCATCAAGGCCTTGATTGTTGAAAGGCCGTTTCTACGCATGACAAAGCAAAGGGCAGGAGGAGATAGGAGGAGGCTGAGGGCATATTTGGGGGCATTCAATGTTTACATATATATTATATGATGAAAAGGAAGAGAAAATAGTTGGAAGGCTTTGGTTCTGCCGTCTGTATGTCTGCTGCTTGTTGTATGTAGCTTTGTTGACAAAGCATAATGTATACCCAGTTATTCTGACTATTACCATTCCTCACAAAAGAAGAAACGGATAAAAAGGTGGAAAGGAATGTCACGAAACCTAGCCAGACTATTTATAAAAGGCTCATATCATTGCATAGTTGGCTTGAGAGTAATAACAGTGCTTGTAATGGCTTTTCATCCGAATATTTTCTATATTTGATACTCAGTCACATTGTTGAAGGGTTAAACATGTAAATTATACAATAGATTGATAATAGATAGACTTCAATATGCATCTTTTGAACATATGTAGCCAGAATTGGCTGTTGCCATAGAAATTGGACGAAGCAGTCACAAAGCTACTCTTATTCCGTACTCGTACAAACGGTTTTGTTTTATAGCTTCTTAAAGAGCATACCAGCGAAGAAAATACTTAGCCTTATTGGGTTATTACTCGTATTATCATTATCTCTCCCAATCCGTTGCCAATTTCATCCTCTTATTATATTTATGGCCCTCAAAAATCTCCCTTTTCCACTTGGTTGGATCACCGTCACAGCTCCAGTTCTACTATATGATGACGAGATAGAGAAGGAAGGAGTAAAAACCGAAAATAGGCCCCTCAAAAATCAACGGTTTAGGAGGAGGAGGAATGGGTATTATGAGATATCTTGCTGACATGGCGAGATATCAGAGAGAGAAAAGATTTTGAACAATTTTGCGGACCTTTTTATTTTACTTTTCCCTCTTGAGTGCACGGGAGGATCCCTATTATTAGCACGTCTATAGAACAATCCAAACCTGAGAACAGGGCTATATTCTCTTTGAAACTGGCATCCCTGACTGTCTGCCGCTTTTTGATGGCTGCCTTTTTCGAAACGGGACACAAAAGAACGAGAAGAAGAAGAAGCAAAAAAGTGAGACAAGCGACGGTTGATCCTTTTTTAGGATTGAATGAAATTCCACTCCCAGAAATTGCTGCTGCTACATTTATTTCGTGTCTCGATGATGATATGAGCGATATTAAAGTAGCGAGGGAGACTCATATAAGAATGAGACTTTGCAGAGAATCGTATCGAATAAAAGAGCGGAGATTATTGTTCAGACTGAAACAATGAAGGTTTCTTTTTCATTTGGGCCTTAATCTCTGCAGATGTGCTCCGTTTTGTGCCATCCCTATATCTAGGCCCAGGATCTATTTTTGCAGGTGACAATCTGTCTTGCTCATTCCATTAGGGGTACATTTTTATCCTACAAGAGGATGAAGGTAAAAAGAAGGGGGATTTGTCAAGTTCATGTTGAATTGTATTATATACGAGGCCACAAGTATTCGAGAATTTCATAGAAAAATGCTAAATCAAAATGGCAGTTAAATGTTGCAGATTAAGTGTGTATCAGTCTTGTGTTCTAGAAATGTTGTGTCTGAAAAAAGGTGACAACCTTTTAAAACTAGTCGGATACAAAGTCTGACAGGGAACATTCTTAGCAGAAGCTCTTCTATGTCTGTCTGCCTGTCTCCTCGGATTGTCCTCAACACCACAGATTTGCTCCAACAAGAGAAAAAACGGGGCCTATATTTAGCCAAGGCTGTCTCTTTCATCCACCTTCTGGCTGGCCTTCAAAAGTATATAATCTCCGTTTCACTGACACACAGGTATATATTTTTGAAAAGGAATTTCCCCGCTGATGTCAGAGGAGAACAATACTGACATGATATCTCCTTCTTCCTTTGTGGGAGCTGCTCCGGTATATCGGCTAAATGTCCATACAGGGATGTACTACTACAATAATAACACAGTTAGTTGTACGTCGACTACATGGCTCTACCACATTGGCCCACCGGAGAAGAAGAAGGAATATTGGGTGCTGGAAAAAATATCCCTAATCTTTAGAAGAAAAGAAAGAGAGAAGGCTGTTCGTTTCTTTTTTGGGTGCGGTCTTTTAAGGGCTGCCACTCTGTGACTTTATGCAGTATAAGAGTGTCAAAAGTCAGTGAGTATCAATAAGATCATATATCAACTGGCAACCCTAGCTCTGCTTTCAAGGTTCGATCATACTGCGACGAGGGAGCAGGCGAACAAAAAAGTTAGAGCAAAAATGGAAGCAGAAGTGGGAGAAGAAGAAGAAGTAGCGAAGAAATGTGCGATGCAGTGGTTCAAAAAATGAGAATAGATGACCATATTAATTTGGGTGACTGTCATAGCAAACCGGAGAAAAGGTGTGTGTTACACTATAAGAGCGGCAATATGGGCTTAAATAGTAGGAATTTGAATTTCGAGCCCTTCTCCAATACTGATGAAATTGGATTTTGTAGATTGAGCTTTCATTCGATCGACTCCACTTCCTAGTCTTATCAGATCTGTGGCTGCTCCACCTTCATTGTACGGCTGATTCAATAAGTTTTCTTTCTCCTGTTAAAAGGGAATCCAAGTACAATCCAGCTTCGATCAGGTGCTTGTACGAGGAGCTACCATTCATTCTAGTCTTGCACTCGAGATTATTTGCTTTTGCCTTATGCACGTACACCATACAAGTAATTCATCCTCACTTGTAACATAAATAGACTTGACGCTGATAAACACCCTTTACTTTATAACTAACGAAAAGATAGGGTGTCATCAAATGCATAACATGCTCTAATTAATTCTGGCCAACAAGAATAGGGCTATTTCAAGCTGCAATTAGCTTAATGACTACAGAACTAATTAAAGTCCCCCAGCATTAATCGGCGATGCCGGTTGTCTATTAAATTTGCTTCATAACTCTTCCTGCCAGATCCTTTATAGGTACATGCTCCCGGTTCTCTCTCCGATCCCCTTTCTCCCCCTTATTAGTCAAAGCTTTATTGGGGGATGTTTGCTCCTCCGCGGTTGTAATCAGCCCACGTTCAGCAAGTGAGCCTTCCACATTATACATGGACGCTCTGGGACGGGAACGACGACAAAAAAGGTAAGTAAATCCCCAGAGACCCCCTTTTACAGAGAGGGTGGAAGGGTTTAGGATGATGGAATAGACTAACGTGGTGTACGGTGGGCATGTCAATCAAGCCAGACCAGGTTGGTTGGAAGGGGGTGAATATAAAGAGGCCAAAGAGGGATTAGATGCTTCATGCATGAAGGAGAAGAAGAAGGCTACGACATGTATATGAAGGGAGACTGAGAAGGGGTGAAATATACACATCACATCAATTTACTTGATTGCATATAGGGGTATATTAAGCTGAGCAGGGCATAAAACAAGATGACTGATGTTGTGAAACGGCTAATCGACCGTTTGCGTGAAGGCTGAAATGGCTTTAATAGACGGTTAAATATTCCAACGTGGTCTTGTATGATGAGGTGGATATTAAAATAATATTTGAGGATATTCAGAGAGGTAAATGTCACAAGATGTGAGGAGAAATTCCTGCAGGCGACGTAAAAGACGTATTTTCATATCGGGTGCATATTGTAAGACATATTTGGACAGGCAGAAAAAGGGAAAATGCTCGCTTCCTGGATAAAATATTTATATATTACGACAGGATTTTTTGCATTTGTGCATATTGTGGGTGTAATTGTATGTCACAAGAAAACTTCCTGATCAGATCAGGGCTACCATTTTTACAAATAATAAAATATGCATACTTGTACACATTTTGTGTTAACAGTACCTCACATTGGAATATACAATTCTTTATTAATAAATATTCCCCACCCCTATGATTGACTGAGTCTAAAACGGAACCCTTTCTTCTTTCCTCTGACCTCATTGTGACAAAAACAGGACCCACCCAACGACTGGCTGACTGAATGCAGCCAAGTTTATTTGTGGACAGCATGCAGAGCTTGTAATTAGAGAAGTTAGAATATTAACAATAGTGTGTATACACGGTATAGAAAGCCGCATAAGAATGCTACTCTATGCTAATGAAACCTCTCTGTGAAATATCTAGTACTGCATGTTGCAATAAGGCTAACGATCTCGCCGGCTCTCTTTTTTATAATGTATGTAGCAGTAGTGGCAATCACACTAAATAGGCAAACCCGGAAGTTAGTGTACGGCCAATGAATTAAATAAGAGCAATGCGGCCATGCAAAAATAGCCCCACAAAAATGTGCATTATGTCATGACCTCAATAGGGATTGATGACACGTGGCTCTGATTGACCAACTTCACTTTTTGTGTGTTTTAGAAGATAACCTTCTTGATGAGTCCAGGAGACTAATCCTGAAAGTGTGCTATATCCAGATTGGCAAAAATTGTTGAGAGAGGAAATGTATGCAAACTGATTGGAAAACGGATTAGCAGATTTAGAGGAGGGTTGTTTCAAGGGAATGATGACCTCAATTCCTTTTTTGAGAAAGGCTGTTATACCATAAAGTAATAATTATAATTATCATACTGGGGCTGGGGTAGACCAGATGATAAACAGGAAATGACCCTCTCTACATGGAATCCAACTCCAGTTTTCTAGAGTATACCATAAAATGTGTGCAAGAAACCTGAGTCTACTAAGCTGAGTAGTGACCCAGTTTGCAAAAAAGTTGCCTTCAGTCATTTCCTCAATCTTCTTTTTACAGCACGAAACTATAGTCCCAGGGATGCCATTATTAGATTAAATTGTCACAAACTGTCATCCCTCCCTTGCAAAATGCCTCAACCGTGCTTAATTCCTTTTCCAGGCTCCTCGTTTCCATTTTCATGAGAGTGAACTAAAGCCTCTTTACGACTCAGCAGCAGCAGAAGCTACACATCTACTTTTAGTGTGCTGGGGAAAAAGTTTTTTCCCGCCAGTCTAGAATCACCCTTTTGCAAGGCTTTCAAAACGACCATGATTATGACTCTTATGAGGCAGTTAGAAAACTTACTGTGTCTCCTGTTTGTAGTATACTTTCAAAGTTTAACCTACTTTTAGTGTATAAAACATGCATCAGTCTAAACGACTTTCTGTCGATGGCCATCTTTCCAATCGTTTGTTTCCACCCTCAATTCGGCTCAATATGTATTTGGAAGAGATTGCAATAAGTGCAGCTATTAATCTTCCAAGAAGGGGGTTGAAACCTACTTTCCATTCAGAAGTCATGCATTTCTATCTTTCCCAATGCAATTTGCATTTCAATATAGTCATAAAATGCATAAGGTTAACTTATTTTACTCTACAGACACTACTATAATTGCACCTATCTCCCCCTCTTGTGAGTTTATCCCAATCAAGAGATTCATCCCATTTAGACGTGAATAAAAACAAGTTAATCCATCTTGCAAGTGTTTATTTTCCGACTGGGTGCTTCGTCGTCTTTGTATTTGTTGTGTCTGAAGATGACCAGCAGGGAGATTTCCACGTCAGCTGATTGAGAAGATTTACTCAGCCGTCAGCTGATTGAACGTTTATCACTTAAAGTGGAGAGAGGGGTTGTTGTTGATGTATCAACCTCTGACTGCAATTACACTTGAAGCGGAATGTAATCAGTTTGATTGGATTCTACAATGTACTAAATAATGGTTGTCAAAGGGGGGCCGTGGTAGCCGTGATCGCAAGTCGCTCGACTCCGACCCAGAAGTTCGTGGGTTCAAATCCCCCCAGTGACATGATGATGAAAAATTGCGATCACGGCGGAGCTATTGCAATGAACCTGAAAAGCATACCCTTGCTGAAAAGGTAGTGCCCTAAAATATATAAAGAGGGATGCATAGCTAAAATATTTTTAAAAAATGGTTGTCAAGGAAATATATGCCATATAGTTTTAAAATTGTGTCAAGGCGATGCATGTAACTGGGACAAGTGATGCAAAACTGTTAATACCAGAGAAGGAAATTCTGTGCATTTTGCAAAGATTTAGGACAAAAAGTAATGTGTCCAAGATTTAAACATTAAATATTCACTTTTATAGCTACGAGTAATATTGAGAAAATTCCAGTTAAAAGTTAATTCAAAAACTTCTAGCTTTTGGCCTACATTTTGCGGCCTTGTAACTAGTTTAAGTTTACATAATGCATTAGAGTAAATGACATTTAATCTACGCATTCCAGAAACATATACATATGTTTCAGTGCATTTCAATTCTTAAGCATAACTATAGCATATCTAAGAGCATGTCCAAGGTTCCCTTTTTCCTCATTATTCCATAACTGGCATTATCATAAGTTGACCTTGCCACTGAGCCATGCTCACGTTGGTTTACGAGAATTATGAGGAGGGGGAAGTGGCGTCAACGGTGGGATTAGGAACGGCAGGGTTGACACAATTTTAACAGTATCCACAACTGTTATAGCACGTTTTATCATTATTTTTGTTATAAAAGCTCAGATAGAATCCCTTCCGGCAGGGTTTCCAAATGTTTACACGTTAGATTGTAGATTTTCCAGTGTCATCCCTGATAATCTCCCCGTGAGACAGATTATAATGGCTAATTGATCAAAAAGCTGCTGTATATTCATGTTGATGGCTCTAATAAAGATAATCCTTTGATCGGGCTTAACCTTGAGAGGGGATCAAAGGTATCATCATCATCGTTGGTCGTATAGGGCTCAAAAGGACGAATCTGACCACAGACATAAAACACCATTGAAGGAAGTCGTTGTCATTGTTTATGAATGTGTTGTACTCTAGATTGGTTAACTTCCCCCATAGATCTTCTTCTTCTTCTTCTTTCTACTCCACCCCCTTTCGCAATCTCACTTTCTGACAAACAACCAAAACGCCAAACACTGCTTTATTTATATCTCCTGTGTCCTACTTTCTCTACTCTTTCACCCTTGTATACTACAGATAGTAAAGTCATAAATAGATAACTCTCTGCAACACAATCCACTAGATTTATCATATTTTTGGAACAAGGCAATGCAGCAATGTTTTGTTGTTTTTGTTCTTAATTATTTTTAATGCATCCCATGGCCATGATTAATATCCTTAGTTTTCTCAGTGTGTACTGTTACAAATGATAAATATTAGACACTAGAGATGATTTCTTTTTCCCCGGAATGAAACTTCTTCTTCCATCCTTGGAGGACACAACATGCAAAAGATCAATCATTCATAGTTTTGACTGTTTTCTGATCCATTTTCCATTCGCCAAATTTGAAACGTCTTCCATCAAACCGGGGATCAAAGAGACCTTGGTGGCCTTAAAACGACGATCCTCCCCAGCAGTGATCAGTGAAGGTTAACTAAGTGACATTGGAGGATTTTCAAGGTCATACACTATCATGTATTCAGTTCAAACTTGTAATGTTATAAATTCTGGCTACAGGTCTGTGAAATAATTTTGTTCCTTTTACTTTCTGTTTTGTTCCAGACCCTTTGCAGTTAAATTGAATGGATTTAAAGTGTCAGACAGCCTTATATTTGTAAGAGGAACTTAAGAGAGTATTAATATTTGAAACTGAAAATGCCATTTGGGACTGAAGATTTTTAAATACATTCGTGCTTAAATGAGTCACCCTGTAAGACTTGATCCAATGTAGAAACACGGTCGTTTAGCGTTTGCAGGTCTGGGTTCTGGAAAATGGAAATAAAGTGGTGCCTTTTGTTCCTCTTTTTCTGCGTATTGCGCTCGTGGGCCCGGCAGCAGCAAGGACGAAAATGGGTTGGCGCCAGTCGCTGCTACAGAAGCTACAACTACTCTGGCTGCTTTATGGGATCTCATATTTTCCGGCTTATAAAATCTCTTTCCTCTCTTCTACGTATTAAAGGAAATTTCGCTCAATATAACGAAATGGCTGGCTGAATGGAGTCATATAAAGTATCGCTCTTTTGAGGAGAGGAGGCTAAAAATAAGCAGGCTTTTTGAAGCCTAGCTTCTGCTCACTCTGCAGGGTCAGTGCTCAACATGGAGCTAAAGTAATGGGCGTTGCCAGGCCTGCAGACAAGCTCAATTTTTCCCCTCTCCTCTCATGTGAATAATAGAAGGCTCTTTTCGCTTCAGGCACCGAGTTCTTCTTCTTCGTTCCTTCACTACTCAGTCTCAAGGATCTTGAACTAAGAGACGCTAAAAGCATATTAAAGCTGTTTTGTCTTTTATGATTTTAGTCACCTATAGAAGATATTTGGCCTTGAAAATGATATTGTGACGTCAGTCGGAAGAAGAAAAACTTTTCCTACTCTTCTTCTTATGCCTGCTTTTCCCTTCAGAAAAAGTCATATATTCCACTCTTTATACCCGACTGTACGTACGTCGGCTTCGCGCTTAGCCTGAGCTGCTGCTGCTGCTTCCCCGGAGATGGGAACCAGCTCAAAAATAGAATGGAATTTCCCCCTCCTCCCAGTTTTATCAGGAATAAAGTTTTGTTTTGTTCAGACACGTTTTTGGCCTTCCTTATCAGAGAGCAGCAGGGTTGCCGTTTATTGAGGCCGCTGCTGAATCTAATTAATTTTGATCACGCCTCCTTGGCAGCTGAAAAGTATGAAAGTTGAGCACAAAGTGTTGTAATTTGCATATTACTATAGAAGAACAGCGGCTGCCAACATTATGACACAGTTTTATTTAATAAAGAGAGGTTTGGAGGCATATTATTAACCCAGTCGGTCGGGCGATTCACTGAGCAAGAAAATTATACCGAATCGGAAGACATAAATAATAATTTACGACTCTTGAATTTTGTGGAAAAGAGAACAAAGCACTAAATTATGCAGCAAATTAAATAAGCAACACAAAAGAGCGGCCTTCAAAGAGTATTGTTACTCGTATTCTGGCAGCCCAAGTCTCTCATAACGTTTTAGTATACAACGGTTGCAAGATATGCCATATTATGATGACCTTTTTCTCATCACTATTCCAGCCGGATGAACCCATTGTGAACTGAGATTGTGGCGACATTAAAAGTATGATTGTAAAAACGGTGTATGTTCCAGCTTTAAGGCCTCCTCCAAGTCAGACGTATCGCAAACAGTCATAAATGTTTGATAGCATTTTTCCATCTTTGTTCGACTTGACTCCGTGGCGGCGTCTCATATATTGCCAAAAAGTGAGAAGAAGAAGAAAAGTTGGAAGAAAACGGCGCCGAATTCACTACAGATGTTACACGCCTGTGTTTCAGACAAGGAGCGTTTTATTGCTGGAAGTAACATTTTAGGAAACAATCCATGTATATTGTGAGGTTCAGAAATAACTCTGGATTTCTTGGCAACGCCCAAAAGTGCTTCTCTGGTATAATATACACGAATCCCTGGCTTAGCCAAGAAGACCAAAGGAGAGACTCTTGAAGCGAAATATGTAATCTAAATACAAGACAAGGCTGTCTAAATTCAAGGCCATCCGTGCAAATACGGAGGGAACAGAGAGACACACAAGCTAAATTAGGAGCAAAAAGAGAATTAAAACTTTTAAATGCAAAAATGTTTTGCAACAAAGTTTTCTTCCTTTCTGGCTTGCAATTACGATGAGTGTGCTGAGTTAGATTTGTTGGTCGAAAGGCTTCTCTTCTCCCTTTGCCACGCTAAGTTTTACTTCTTCTCCTCTGGTGTATGTGTGTGTTAGTGTTTACTCTGAGCTGGAGTGGAGAAGAAAAGTTTTATATATGTTTGCCTCTCTACTTCTAGCTCCATTGCTGTTACTGCTGTTCCTACTACAGACGGATCCTGGCAAGGAATTTCATTCGTTGCAAACATCACTTTGTAAACAAATAAACGTTCTTAAAAGGGATATGAATTTAGCTTGAAGTTACAGAGCTTACATGGCTTCATATACAAGTACATTGCATTGTTCGTAGCTGCTCCCTGGGTGCAAAAGCTGCTTCAAGCAATGCAGAGAAAAAAAACGCAGAAAAAAAGTTACATCAAAATGGCTTCTTCTTAGTTTTCTCTCTTCTGTCGGTTCCTCCCATGTGTGTACACACAAACATACAGCCAGACATTCAGTGGGAGAGACAGCAAGCTTGTGGTTATGTTGGATGTGGAGTCAAGCCATGAAGATGCGCATAATGCCTGTTGGGGTGAGCAAAAAAGATTTATTCTCATCATAATTTGGCTTTATTACAGTCTAGCATTAACTTTGGTGACCTTAGAGTACATTCCACGTCCTATATTACACATGACACTGACAGCACGTGTGAACTCAGCCTACTCATTTACGTGTTCGTATATTATCAAGACCTTGAATCAGGAACACGTTATTGCGCTGAGTTATAAAGCAGCAGCAGCATTAGATGCAGACCTGTTCGAGTAAACATTAGCTAGACGCAATATGTAACGCGTATAATAAGTGCTTTTTCTTCGGGGAACTGTCGACAAAACGGCCGCTGGAGTCGCGTGCTAACGTGAATAGGCCTTGCAGCAACATCCCAAATGGATCCAGACGTCGACTAGCTTCTTATAACCTAATCATTCTCCCCATTAGTTTTTTCTCCTTCTTCTTCATCGCAATGCCACGAAATGTACCAACTAGTTAGGTGGGATTGTATATGTTTCGTTGTTGTCGTAACAAGAGATATGGGAGTAGTGTGAGGATAAAGGTAGTTGTGTAAAGGCAAGCTCATCCATCCTGCCTGTCTGTTGTCTGGGGAGGAAGTAGGGTTACATAATTTGAGAGGATTACAGTTACAACTTACAAATGTATTTTAAGTAACATGCCCACTACATAATACACTAAATATTGGTTTAATGTCTTACACATAAAAAACTTCTGATACCCTTGCCTGTGCACATGACCATTACAATACACGCAGCTCCTACACATCCAAACTGCCGGCTGGCCGGCTGGGCTTCTCTTTCTTTCTTTCCACTGGCAAGGTCAGAGCTAAGAAGAGAACTATCTGATTCTAAATTGGAAGTGACCAGACTGTGATTATCAGGACTCACAGGAAACACTGAAATGTGGTTATATGTAAGCTAGTAGTGCAAGGAAAATGTATATTATACCATTCCAATCTTCTCTATACTTTCCACAGTTACAATTCTAAAAAAAGAGATTCGAACCTTGTTCTGTCCATGGTTACATCCATTCTTTCAACGTTGATCCTCCTTAAGACTGCACAGATGTTGTTGGGAAGACGCTGTTCCTTCGTATTTCTCCTCCTGTAGCATCATCGTGTAAAACAATAGCCGGAGACCCAGAAACACTCACACAACCTGTCATGACTGATGAGGAGAAGAAAATGGCCAAGAGGGATGAGTAAGGCCTACTCTAATATTACAGGCCACAAATGGGCTCTTTTTACCATGAAAATATGTACTTTCATCCTTAAGGGAAGGATGTAACAAGCAATTGTGATAATTACTCTTCAACACCTCTCTCACAGTCTAACTCTCTCTCACACTCATTTATCACAAACCTCATC
>LR139586.1:0-30423 GCA_900659605.1 Tisbe holothuriae | reverse complement strand
ATTATTTCCTATAATAACTTGACAAACTTATTAGAAAGCATGTCATGGCTGCGGATTAAACATTCCATTCTGATTGTAAAAGTTGATTCCTGGGAGCAAGTTGCAGAATGGAATTGCAAACCCGAAACATGGATGCCAAAAAGAACAATTGTTGTGATTAGTAAAAACTCAACCCCGATTGGATTTGCAGCAGGCGTTTTCAGAATCGATTTATTTGACATTAGCAGACCAAGTATAATAAATAATAATGATATATAAACATGCCACTACTGTACATTGTATAAATATAGGAATAACCTTTACTGCCTGTCCATTAAAAGACATGCAATCACAATATTCTGCATCACGTATCACTCATGATGACAAGTGCATCAACCATTTGAAAGGGAGGCATTTGAAGGTATCGGCTATTGGCATTCCACCGTATATTGTCTACCCTCCAGATGGCTCAGGTAACACGTACTAGAAATTATACCTGTCAATGAGGAAAAAGCTCTGCAGCTGCTATGTATCATTATATTACACGTACTTTGAGCAATAAAAAGCCAATAATATTCGGAAATGTTATACAAAAGAAGAACAATAATAGTCACCTTGAACTTTTATTGTACTAAAGTTTGTAAATTAATTATCTTTAAAAGCCTGTTTAGCAATCCAGGGTGTTGACGTGGACGTGTTCGAGACGCTCTCGTCCCACCTTGGCTTCACGTATGACTTCCTCCTGGAGCGCTATTGGCTGGAGAAGGTCAACGGCAGCTGGGAGGGGCTCTACCAGCATGTCAGTGAGGGCAAGACTCAGATTGGCATTGGTAACACATGTCCAGATCGGCTAGGAGGGGGAATAAGTATAAGAATTAAAGACTTAACATGGCATTAATACTGCTAGATAATTGTTCTGTTTGAAGAAATTGAGGCGACAACGTTGGTCTATGTCCAGGATATGATCTACATGAGTCCCAAGGCTAAGCCTCTGGAGCCTACATGGAATTTCCTCAAACCGTACAAGTTGACTTCTTGGTTAGGGATACTAGCTGGGTTAATCACCATCATGCTGACTACCATAATATTAAGAATGTGGATAAAGAATAATGATTATGGGCCATTGGACGTGCTCGGAACGTTATGTTCACAGAGTATGAAACATGTTATTTATGGATATGCAAATGTTAAATATTGTATCATCTGTTAAGGTTCTTATACGTCAAACACAAGGCAACTATTCACCCAATCCAAAATTATCCTGCTCTCCTGGTCCTGCTTCTCCTTTTTCATAATATCCTCCTACGAATGCAATCTGAGAGCCTACCTGATGGCCGTCGACTTTGAAAAGGAGATCAATTCTGGGGAGGATATTCTGGAGCTGGGTCGCAAGGTTTACTTCCCGAACGGGGCTGGATTTCTGCCATTGTTTGCAGGGTCGCCACTCAAACATAACCAGATTCTGGCAAAGCAGGCTTGTTAATATTGACAGGACCGGAAGCTAGTAGTATTAAAATGAATCACGTTTAAGGTTGAAGACGGAGGACAGTTTATAACCTTTGAACAGGGGTTGATACCCGCTAAATTGGATCTTAAAATGATCCAAGAAGGTAAGTATAAGCCCGTTCGAAGAACACATTTTGTTTTTATCCTTAAATATTTAGGCAGTGCTCTGGGACTTGCTCGAACTATGGTCCAAGCCGCATTCCCGCTCTACGAACAGCGTTACAAGGGCCAGCAGCCTTACCGGGTTAGCAAAACTACGTTTGCTGAACTCAACACCAAATTTATTCTGCAGGTACGCTTAGAAATTATTAGAATATTAAAAGCATTCATTGATATTAACCAGCCAAATATGCCATGGAATGAGGACATCAGTGAATCTCTCAATTACATTTACGATGCTGGTCTTGTTCAAAGTTTGACCCGTCAGTACATTGGGGCCAAATACATGGACGAATCTGTGAAGCAGGCTGCTCCACCGGCGCCGTTTCAACCGCAGCATATTCTCGGGCCTCTCGCGATATTATTAACCGGTTTGTTAGCTTCTGGTGCAGTGTTGGTTTATGAAATAAAACTGCACTAAAATATTGTAATTCCAAACGTTAAACGTGCGCAAACACATAAATAATGTATTTTCATGAGTGCTCATTTTCCTTTAATAAGGATATCGATACATAAATAAAAATAACTTATATAATCCAGTGCAATGGCGACCCCGTTAATCGGACGGTCAGCTATTTTAAGTCAATTAATATATATTTAGTCTGAAGAGCTTTTAAAACAAATATCCGCATGTTAAACGCGTTTTAATCATTTGTCAAAAGTCCGCTAAGTTTCAAATAGTGATCCCCTCAGCACTTCCTGTCTCAGGCCAACCTTTGTCCGAAAAACACAGCTTTTCTCTTCCGCCGCCCTCAGTCCAGCCCTGAGCCTTCAGCTGCCACAACACCTCCAAGAACGGATCCCCATGCCGACCGATCTTCACCATGTCGTCGACCCCGTCCCTTCTCGTGCCCAAGCGCATGTTCTTCCTGTCGTCGCACGTCCAGTCCGCCTACGCGAACGAGCTGTCGTGCCCGGACAGGGACTGCGGCTCAGTCTTCCACAAGAACCTCGCGCTGCACAGGCACATCTCAAAGGGGAGGTGCAAGGGCTTGGCCAGGGAGAATGAACAAAGCAGGGTAAGAAAGGATTTAAGACCTCTAATGAAGCCCTATATTAAACTTTTTCTCTACAGAACGCTGCTCTTAGACAGACCGCAGCCACGACCACCCGCCACCTGCCACCCCGTGCCAAGGCCACCCTCCGCCAAGACGAGTCCAGACGCAAGGCCATCATCTACGGAAAGCCCGCCGACGACGCCACCGATGACGTCGTCACTCTCTCCAGCGATGACGACGAGGCCGTGACCGTGACGGCGAACCCGGCCAGACCCGACTCCGCCGCCGGATACAGAGACAGCGACATGCTGTCGGACTACACGAGCGACAGGAACTCAACGGACAACAGCGGCGTGGTGCATGATCTGGACATGTCCACTGTGGATGAGGTGCCAGCTGGGGAGATCGTTCCGGAGCCTGCCCAGGCGGTGCTCGTCAGCTCTGTGGACGACCAGGATTCACCGACAGAGAGCGGTTCGTTCATCGTTGGGGATGACGGCGCCAGTCTCATTCCCACAAACGCGGCCACGCCCCATTTGCCCATGAAGAAGAATAAGCTCGTCAAGAAGCGGCGATTCCGCCTTGACAGCGACGACGAGAGGTTGACTGAGTCCGCTCAGGTTCCGCCATCTTCCGAGACTACTCAGGATTCATCTGAGTCCTTCAGCCTGTTCAGCCGATTCAACACTTACAGAAGCAAGACTACAACCGACTTGACCTCGTCCATCATGGTCCTCGACGGCAAGAAGACGCGCAGACGTCGCCGCTCCAACCGCCGCGCGCTCCGCCGCATCCGCGAGGCCGCCACCAGTGGCGACGTCATCGATGCGGCAATGTCCAGCGTGGACTCTGACGGGACGGCGAGTCCGTTCGACTCCTCCGAGGATGAGGAGGACAGGATCGACGAGAGGGGCCAAAGACGATCAAGTCTGTGGACGACTTCAAGGAAGGAGAGTCGGAAGAGGAGGATAATGAGGAGTTGATTCCCCTCATGGAAGATTTGCTGCTGCAGTCGTTTGACGAGATCATTGCCAACAGGAGCGAGAAGACCGTCTGGAGGATGCCCGTCCCCGAGGTGGCCATGGACACGCTCATTGGTGCGTTTGAGACGTCAACACTGGACACGGAGTTTGGCACTCCCAAGGCCGTTGAGCCGCCGACTGCTGAAGAGGTTGAACAGATTGCCAAGGATTGGCTCAAGGACCTGCTGGCCAGTCTCCCCATCCCAGTCATGGCTGAAGAAGCTCCTTTGGATGACGATGACGACGAGATTGAGGTTGTTGCCGCCATCAAGAGGAAGCTCATCCCTGTTGAGACCCCACCTGTGGCTGCCAGCAAGAAGGCCAAGATGGAGCGGGCCAAGAGGAACAAGCCTGCAGATGAGGTCCCTGTCGCTGTCAACGAGCCTCAGAAGAAGGCCAAGCTGGACATTAACCCCCGCGTGCTGATCAAGAGACTGAATGAAGAGGTTCTCAAAGATGTGAGCAAGCGGTCCAAGAACAACGAGCAGGAGGAAGACGATGTCATTGAGATCCTGCCATCGCCCCCGCCAAAACGGGCAACCAGGAGCTCGGCTCAGAGCTCGAGCCCTCAGCAGGACTTTGCTCAACTCGGGGACAGCTCCATTGAAGAACTGGTGGAAAGGACTTCCACCTCGAGACGGCAATCAACCAGCCGCAGAGGACTCCTAGCCGCCACATCTGACCCGTACTCGGGTACAAGGACATCCACCCCTGCTCCCTCCAGGAGCAGAGTCAGGATCACACATAAGCCTAGTCTCACCTCGTACAGACCGGGGACATCGCCAGACACGTCAGGATCCCGTCATGCGACCCCCGTCAGCTCCCGTCATGCCACTCCCGTCAGCTCTCGCCACAATTCTCGCCAGAGCTCTAGGCATTCCACGCCCTCGCCCCTCCCACGGAGGCAGCCCTCAGCCACGCCCTCGCCGCTGCCTCGGAGGCAGCCCTCAGCCACGCCCTCGCCTCTCCCACGGAGGCAGCCCTCAGCCACCCCGTCGCCGCTGCCTCGGATCACATCCACGCGCTCACTCCGCTCCAATAGACGGAGCAGCAGCGTGTTCGTCACCTCGCCGTCGCCACCGCCGAGCTCTCCTGACGTCGTCCTGCTCGATGACAGTGACGACAGGAGTCGGAGCTTCAATAACGTGCCGCTGATTACCGAAGATGGCGATGACGACTTCTACGTGGAGGGAGATATTGACGGCTCCGGGGAGGATGACCACTATGCAGCTGCGGAGGCGCAGCCGGTGTCCGTGGAGGAGTTTGTGCCGAGTCAGGAGAATGATGATGACGACATTATTTGCATTGACTGATGTTTAACGTTTGGATATTTAAATGAATGATGATTAAGAAGTTTTACAGTTTTTTTAAACCAAGATTGGGGCCAATGAGGCTAAAATGTTACAGGATCAAAGTAACTTACCTCAATTACTTCATATATAGCGAGTTAGACCATAAAAGTAATTTGGGCTTAACTGAAACGTCAGTAGATTATGTACACAGTGTAGAGGAATATGGCAAAGAATCTTGATGCCACCTGGGACTGAAAAGTAAATGCTACTTAAATCAAAGAAGTGGCATGTCTTTATCTGCTTTGATTTAACTGGAATGCCAGTAGATTATGTACACAGTGAGGATGATACTTAGATTTATTTCATTTGTAATTATGTTGACTTTCCTCCGTCCATTGATGATTAATAAAATTGAATTTAATCAACACATACTTGTATACAATTCATTCGTAAAAGTTAATTAAGTATTAGTCTCGGATAATCCCCTCTTTAAATGTGACAAAAGTTCATTTAATCGATAGTGGAATTACGGTTTACGTTGGTAATAAAAG
The DNA here is from genome assembly GCA_900659605.1 of Tisbe holothuriae. Classification (NCBI taxonomy): domain Eukaryota; kingdom Metazoa; phylum Arthropoda; class Copepoda; order Harpacticoida; family Tisbidae; genus Tisbe; species Tisbe holothuriae. The sequence continues at coordinate 24,916 of LR139586.1, read as the reverse complement.
TGGAACTACAGTATTTATTCTTATGAAACAACCTTGCATTAGAAAACTAAGGTAGGGAAAAGACCCTGTTATACATGGTTACTATATATATGATCTTATTTAAAATATCACTTAAGTAATTGACGTATAAAGCCGTTCATGACTTAAGTCAAGGTCTTGTATTATAATAGTATAGTATACATATCGTTGACTTAAGTATAAATAATCATAATTTCCCATGGAAATATATGCTAGATTTCCTTGCTGGATTTTGTTTACTGCATTTCCCATTTTTTCAAGGTATTTCATATAATTACTGAATATAATAACAATTACGCATTGATTAAACCCACTGTCAGTTGATTATAGGTATTAATTGCCTTGCTAAGGGCGTGTTCTTGCTGTTTTAAAGTTGGTGCTTTTCCCATGGCCGCTTCCTTTCCTGCAGCTCAGTTCAAATGTTGCGCGCAGATTTTTGGCTCGAGCTGAGTCAAATTTCTTAATTCGGATTCGATCGGAAGAAAAGAAGAGGAAATCCTTAATTACGCTTTCCCAAGTGCCTCATTAGCGTTAATTACGCACCTCATTAAGTGTTTCGTGTCCCCTCGTGTTCCAATGTGATTTCAACGCCGTGTCGCAAGAACAAGGAGCGGAGAACCACCGGAGGTAAGATTTCGACGACTGCCCGTTCTGACGTTGCCCCGCAGGGCTAGCAGGGCTATGGGTGTAGCCGTGTAGGGGCCAGTTTAAGAGTTTTGTTTGGTGCCCCGGATGGGTAGGAGCCCTACAGGACGTCCTTGAGTTTACCTCGTTGGATCGAGGGTCAGGCCGGGGAGCCCCCGGGGTCAGGCAGTGTTCAGAAGGACTCTCCAAAGGAAACTTTTCCCTCAACTTTCTTTATAAATATATCAAAGCATGAGGTCATAATATTAATCGTACTGTTTCCTATAAAGCTAGCTAGGAGGACCCTCGAATTTTTCATTTACAGTTTAAAACTGAGATAAAATAGTAAAAATACCCCTTTTATTACTAAATTATTAGTTGCATGGTTTGGTTTTGTAAGTAGGAACACCTATGACAGCCTTGACAAGAACTAGCACTTGTTCTGAGTAGAGAAGCACTGGAATAGTTCTGCTGAGTAATTATTAACGTAGCTAGCTGTATTTGTAACACCAATTGACACATACTTATAACTCTTTGAGTAACACCCAAATGGGTATGTTAAAAATCAAGATATCTAGTTGGGGGCATATTGTTGTCAGGTATGAGTAACACCAACACGTACTTCTAACTCTTTGAGTAACAGAGTAACACCCAAATGGGTATGTTAAAAATCAAGATATCTAGTTGGAGGCATTTTTTGTCAGGATCATGAGTAGCACAGAGCTAAACATCATATGCGTATTCATTTACATGATCTGAATTTCGAGCTCAATTTCTCCGTTAGTAAGGGTTTCAATGTATGAAAATGTATGTAGTAGTAGTATGACTCATTTTTCTGCTATTCTTGCCCAGTTTCAACTGCTAGTTTTGACAAAGGCATTTTTTCATCATTTAAAGATACATTACTGAATACTAATCTATAATTAAGTGTTCCTTCTTTTGTAATATGTATGAGAAGATTCATCACAGGCTACTGTTATTGCTATCTGTTAAGATATTTCCTTGTAAGCCATCCAAAGTGACACTACTAGCATTAACCTCTTAATCTTGGGGTCACACCTGTCAAAAGAGTTGCATTATTTTTCCACCCTCAAAGAAGCCTTGTTCAACTTTTGCCCCCTTGTCATATTCCCAAATCTTCTCCGCTTTCAACGAAAGATAGAGACAATCTTGTGAGGCTTCCCGTTCGTTGTTGGAGAATATGAAGAAGTTTTGTCATTCCTACCATCTTGTCCAATCTTACTCTATGATCGTCTTCTCCTTCTAACGAGCGAGCGAGCGATGGAGATCTCGGTCCCCGAAGAGCTGCTTTAAAGCTCCGCTCGCTCAGTTGACGTCCGGTCTTGCCACGGTTAGGTTGTGTTCAATTTCAAGTTTCTGTATGATTAAAATGGCGACGGTTCAGGTATGTCTTATAAGGCTAAACATCATCAACTGAGCTCATTAACTTTGTAGTCTCATATCGTGTGGATCGAGCATTAATTCAGCATTAACGTTTGCATTATTTTTTATATTCTTCCAGGCTGACGATGGCGTTCCTCGGCCAAGACGGCTGGAAGGCCGGTCTGTCCGCCATGCAGGTGACCAAGGTGACGGATCTGGAGTCCAAGTTGGACCGGATGGCCAGGGAGGGGAAGCAGAAGCAGATGCAGGTCGATACCCTCAACCAGGCGCTGGAAAAGCAGAAGAGAAAGGTAAGCATCAGAATTCATATATATCTTTAGCAAGTAGCTGCGTTGCTTATCACAATACTTGAATAGTCGTATTAAATCTTCTGTGCATAAGATGGTTAATTCAGTGTTGGAACGTTCAATTCAAGCTTATTCTGATATGGCAACAGTATATTTTTTACCTGTTGAACAATAGCTACCGGAAAACAGAATATCAACAAGTCAGCAGTAGATCATATCAACTTCTTAAGAAAATAGATCCACTCTTCTCGTCTTTAAGCCATACTTTGCAGCTGTCCCCCTTAAAAAGCCCCTCTTTTCCCTTAACGATTGTTCGTGCGTGTACATTTCCAATCCTTTTGGTGTCTCCTCCGTCCAGTTGCGTGGGCATCAAGAAAAGTGATCCCGTCGATGGCACGACCCTGTCATAAATTCGGTATCGTAGGAGGGAAATAAGAGGAGCTGCAAGCCTTTAAGATACGATACACAGTGGTTATGTAAGCCTTTAAGGCACAGTGGTTCTGTTGTAAGGACCATAGAAAATTAATGCTGCTTTATAATACCAAGCGTTAGGTTACAATATTTATTTCCAATGCCTGCCCACTGTGCAAAACATGAGGTCATTCAACGATAGTTTACACTTGTCATATTCTCACATTTCTCCCTCAAATGTAATGTTATATTTTGGCTTTTTTTAATCTCAATCTTTCACTCAAGTGTCAGATTTTAATTTTCTCTCCACTGGATAGGATTCCAAAATGTTGTGACTTGATCGGATATGTTTTGATATTGGGGCAAAAACAGTATTTGGGGGGTTCCAATTATGGAGGATAAATAGAATTAAGTGGGCTTTAAAAGGCTAAGCAAACTTGAAATTTTTGGATATTGCTTTAAAGGAGAATGCGGAGAGTATGGAGAGAATGCGGCAGCATTGTTCTCCAATTTGCTTCACATATTTTACGACCCTTTTCTTATACTTAAATTGCAGTAAAATTGGTCAAATGCATGTCTATAAAACGAGGAAAACTTGCAAGTTGTACCTTTACTACAACACGATTGTCTCTTTCTTCTTACTTCGATCAGAAGCTTATTTATTATCATCGTCCTTTCAACTCAACTCAATCGAAACAATATCTCTAAAATCCAAATAAGACCGGCCATGGGATCACGTATTATCGGTCGATTGGGTGACCATTCGCTTGGATTTAATCCCACTATGGGTAGAAATCAGTAACAATGTGTGTAATTTAAGAGTAAACCCAAGCATTGGGAAGAACTATATTTGAAAAGCAATTCTTAAGAGTTTCATGAAGAAATGTAATTGTAGAGGTAATTTAGGGATAATTCTATGTAATTCCTGACGGTAGGTTATTCAGGACTTTCCTAGGCAAATGTAATTGCAATTCTTGTAAAATAAATGTAATTTCAGAGTAAACCTGGACTTAATTGTTACTATCAGTTCATGCCATGCATTATTTATGCATTAATATTATACTTACTGTAAGTCTAATGTTGATAGCTTTTGGATGAACAATGCCGGCAAGAGAAAAAAGAGACGGTTTCAAATTCATCGAATTCCAGAGAGTCCGCCTCTTGGAAGAAAAAGAGAAAAGGAAAATCTTCGTTAAACCTCATTGTCTTTGCTACAAATTCTTGTGCCTGCCTGGAATAACATAACCAAGGAGCCCGATTAAAGGTAGCAATTGTATGTGATTTTATTACTCGAAAAGGGAGACTTAATTAAATGAGTCTCTTTGTTATTGAGCGGCGTTGTTCGCTTCTCTGGCCGCTCCTGTCACCCATGTTCACGGAAAGCGTCCATCATTCCCTTATCTCGCTTCCGAGATCAATATTCCGATCAGGAGCTCCTCCGAGCGGTGGAAATCTCTCTCTGCCTTTAAACCTTTTCTATTGTCAGTGTCAACAGGCTATCGGTTAGATCATGTTCTTTATTCTTTGTCATCTCTTTGCAGAATGAAGATGAGAAGACTGCCTTCACCCAGCTCCAGCGGGAGCTGCAATCGTCTCAGGAGGACTGCGAGGAGCTCCAGAAGAAGAATCAGAAGCTGGTGCACGATCTGGGAGCCAAGGAGAACCAGCTTGTTCAGTTGCAGGTAAAACAATAACAAAAAATAAAACTAGAAGCACTTTTGCATTTAAACTCGCCCCATTAACGATCAAAACGAGCTATAATTAGAGCAAAAACTTGCTTTAGAACAGGTTTTTAGGAAGCTCTTTTCTCTTCTTTCCATATTTGCGAAATGTGTACTCAAAAATGCTCTAATCCGATAACAATCTCTGGTCGGTCAAATCAATCTCGAAACCTGACAAACAAATCCATTGATATCGCCACCATCCTTTCAGAACTCTGTGGACTCCAAAGACCGTCGCATCGAGACGCTCACGAGCGACCTGAAGCGCGCCGAGCGCACCGCGGACGACGCCGCCCTGCCGACATTCGCCACGCCGCAGAAGCGCGAGAGCTTCCGCCAGAACCGCTCCATTGCGGACGACCCCCACGACGCGGACACGCTCAAGGATGAGCTGGCCAAGGCGAGGCGACAGATTGAGCTCAAGGATGACGAAATTAAGGACCTGGAGACAAAGTTGTTTGAAAAGACGACCACGAAGCCTGAGCTGTTTGATGAGCAGCCGGTGGGCGGGGCTAAGACTGCCTCGTTTGACGACACGCCTCTCCCCGCAAGGAAGGCTCAGCATCATTCGACCTCATCGCTTGGCTTTGATGAGATTGCCGGTCGGAGCAAGGCTTCTTCCATTGCATTCTCATATCAGGTGAGATTTTAACCAGAAAGCAACCGTCTAACTTGTCTAAAACTGGTTTTGTCGTTTTTCAGAGCACCCCACCTCAGCCAGGCAGCGCTTCTAACGCAAACCGGTCTCTGTCCACGTCGTCCTCAACGGGTTCCGTCTTCCCGCCGACGCCGCAACAGAAGCCTGAGCAGCTTTGGAATGCCGGCAATGTTGTCAGCTCGAACAATACGGCGGCGGTGGATTCCAAGAGGGTGAACGAACTGGAGACCGCCGTGGCGAATGCCAAGAAGGAAGTTAGAGGTAAGCGCTCTTCTTTGATGTATGCTTGAAACACGTCTTTAACAATGTAATATTTCAGATCTGCAATCCAAATGCTCCGCACTGGAAAACTCCGTGTCTGCCAAGGAGAAGGAGCTGAACGGCGTCAAGAGCGACCTCTCCAACAAGGCCAGCGATGCCTCCAAACTCCAGCGGGAGCTCGAGGCCTCCTCCGCCAAGGCCGCCGCCCTGGACGAGAAGCTGCGCGGGCTTCAGAAGGAGTCCGACTGCCAGCGGCACAACTCGGAGGCGGCGAACCAGGCGCTGGAGAAGAAACTCAAGGACCAGGACCGGGAATTGAAGAAGGAAGTCTCCGAAGCACAGGCTGAGGTCCGGGAGTGCCAGAAGAAGCTGAGCAAGGCTGAGGAGAGTCTCAGGCAGTCCGAGGAGGCCGCCAAGAACACCTTGAACAAGATGGAGGCTGAGAAGAGGTGAGATATATGATTAGGCTGTATTCTAGTGTCGTTTCTCTGCTTCGGCTCCTCTCTCGTCCTTGGTTTCCTGCAAATGGTGGCTTTTAGAAAGTGATTTCACCATTGTCTGGGAACCAACTTCGAGCGGGTGAAGCCCACTATCGCCGTCTTCAAAACTGCTTTTCCCGTACAAAGTCTCTTACCCAAAAGGTATTTTAAAATCTTTTTACTTTTTCAGCTCTCTGGAGAGGGAGCTCCAGACCACCAAGGAGTCCGCAAAGTCCGACGTGGACAAGCTCAAACTCTCCTCCGAACAGCTTAAAGAGCAGCTCTCCCAACACGAGAAGTCTGTTCAGGCCCTCGAGAAGGAGAAGAAGACCCTTGAACGTGACCTGCTCGACGCCGGACGCACCGCCAAGGAAGTTCAGGACCTCAGCCAAAAGCTCAAAGAGGCCGAGGACAGACTTCGAGTGGCAAACGCGGACAAAGACAAGGAGGCGAACCGACTGCTCGCGGAGATGAAGGAGCAGGAGAAGAAGCTGAGTGCAGAGAGGGACCGTGAGCGGGACCGTGTCACCAGTGCGGAGGAGGCGCGCGCTCAGCTCCAGAAGAAGATCCAGGATGCGGAGAAGCAGCTCGAGGACAAAGCCAAGGACAAGGCAAAGGCGGAAGCGATGGAGAAGGAGCTGGAAGAGGAGCGGAGGAAGCTCGCTGAGGCCAAGAAGGACGTCGACTCAGCTGTAGCGGCCAAGTCGCAGATGGAGAAGAATCTTGAGGAGCTGCGCGAGTCTGAGGCAATGCTCAAGAAGGATCTGGCTGAAGTCAAGTGCTCGGAGGAACAGCTGCAACAGAAGGTCAATGACAGCGACAAGCTGCTGGATGAGGCAAAGAACAAGATTGCCGCAGCGGATGAGATGACCACCAAGATTGGAGAGCTCACGACACAGCTGAAGACTGCCGAGGACAATTTGGCAGAGAAGAGCAAGTCTGTTGAAGAGCTCGAGTCTTCAGTCGATGCTATGAAGGAGAATCTCAAACAGTTGGAGAAGGAAAAGAGTGATCTTGCCACCTCCGCTGAAGAGCTCAAGGCCACGATGGAGCAGCTCACCACCGAGAAGGCCACTGCAGAGGCCAACCAACAGACTGCCGAGAAGGAGCTGCAGACGACTCTCGAAATGGTGAAAAGCCTCGAGGAGCGTGCTGCCGAAGGCTCCAAGGCCGCTGAGGAGCTGACCGCTCTCAAGGAGACCGAGGCCAAGATGCAGAAGCAGCTTGAGTGCGCATCAACATTTACAGCTGATCTGCTCAAGCAGATTGACGACCTCAAGAGCAGCCGCGTCTCTGTGCAGACCGCGAAGAAAGAGCTGGAGGTCAAACTTGAAGCAGTGGAGGCCACTGAGAAGCAGCTCAGAGCTGAGCTGGAAGCTTCTGTTACATCTGAGAATGGCCTCAAGTCTGAGATCGACGGACTGAAGACCACGGTTGAGGAGAATGCCAAGACTGTCCTTGAGACGGAGAATCTCCGTCAGCAGCTGGAAGCAGCTCAGAAGAAGGTGGATGAGCTGAATGCTTCTGTGGAGGAATCGGAGAAGGAGCAGCTTAAGCTGAAGGAAACGCTCGCTGAGGTGGAGTCCAAGCTAACCTCCACTGCTGAGGAGAAGACCAAATTGGAGGGGGAGATCGATGCCCTGGAGAAGGAGAAACAGACTCTGAATGAGGCCAAGACAGCTCTCGAAGCCCAGCTGTCCGAGGGCGCCGACGCCAGCGCCAACTCCATCAAGAAGATGGAAATCAACACCGAAATGTTGGCTGAAGATCTGGAGTCAGCCAACGAACTGAACGCAGATCTTCAGAAGGAGTTGGACGAGGTCAAGGCGGCCAGTGAGCAGAAGTCTGAGGCGATCACCAAGACAGAGGAGCAGTGTCAGAGTCTTCAGAAGCAGATGGATTCCATCATGGAGGACAAGACCAATGCCGTGAACAAGATGAAGAGCCTTGAAGAACAGATCGCCGCCAAGACCTCCGAGGCCGCCACCGCAGTGAATGAGCTTAACGAAGCCAAGGAAGAGCTCACAATGGTCCACCAGAGCCTGGAATGGGCGGTAGAGGCCAAGGATAAGCTGGCCGCCGTCGAGCGTGAAAAGGCCGCGCTGTCCACAATGCGGGACGAGTTCGCCGCAGCCAACGAGGCGCTGACCAAGGAGAAGGACGCCGTCCAGGCTGACTATGACAAGGCCTTGAACGATCTCAAGGACGTCATGGAGACCATGATTGCATTTGAGAAGGACAAGGATGAGCTTGTCATGCTCAAAAACGAACTGGAGGGTCTTAAGGACAAGCTTCGGGAGTCTGAGCGGGCTGCTCTCGTTGCCAACGAGCGGCTGGTGAGTTATGAGCGCGATCTGGCTGCCAGCAGGGAAGAGGTCTCCCGTATGGAAGGTCAGCTTGAGGAAGTGCAGGCCAGGCTGAGCAAGGGGCAGTACGATCAGCTCATGGACAAGATCGCCGTCACCGACTTGACTGTGGACGCTGAACAGGCTCTCGTTGCTCAGAAGAAGGAGCTCGCATCCCTCCAGGCTGAATTTGAGGCCCAGAAGAAGGACCTGAAGGCCCTTGTCAAGGCTGAGAAGACGAAGACTTTGAAGGTGGAGCGGCAGCTCGAGGAGGCCAGGAAGATTGAGGTTGCCAGGGCTGAGCTGGAGATGGACTTGGAAGAGACCCGGGAAGACCTGAAGCGTAAGGAGGTTGAGATGGCGTCCATGGCTGAGGCTGCCACGGCTATGAAGAAGGACGTCCTCCGCGCCCAACAGGCCACAGACACCGAACGCGCTCAGCGGTCCAAGCTCGAGGCTCGCATGCGCGACATGGAGAGCGAGCTTAACGCGGACAAGCACCACGCCATCATGAGCCAGGTCACCGCTGAAGAGCAGGCCGTGCAGAGCGAGCGCCGCATCAAGGCCAAGGACGCCGAGCTGGGCAGGCTGACAGCAGCGCACAAGGAACAGGAGAAGCGTTTCGAATCCATGCTTGAGCAGGAGCGTGCCAAGGTGGCCAAGATGAACCAGGATCTCAGCGACATTGCCGCTCTCAAGGAAGAGAAGCAGGCTCTGGCTGTCAACATCCAAGAGCTGCTCCAGAAGCTCACGGTTGAGCAGGACGCGGCAAAGGAGAACGATGCCAAGTTTGCAATGGTCACAGCGGAGAAGGAAGAGGCCCTCTGCCATTCAGCGGGACTTCAGCAAGACCTCACGCAACACCGGCTGCAAATCGAGGAGCTGAAGAGCGAGATTGACGGGCTGAAGGCGCTCACGGAAGAAATTGACGCCAACCGTGTGGAGCTGTCCCAGCAGCTGGAGCAGGCGCAGGAGAACGAGCGTGTCGCCGAGTCCCTGGTGGACGTCCAGAACCAGCTGTCGGCCGCGCATGAGGAGAAGGAGCGCCTATTGGCAGCCGCGGAGGAACAGCTCCTGGCAGAGAACGCGGCAAGGCTGGCGGAGATCGCAGACCGCGAGGAGCAGATCGCACAGCTCAAGACGGCTCACGCGGCTGCCGAGGAGAAGGTGACCGCGCTGGCTGAGGAGGTTAATGGGCTCAAGAGCCTCACGGAAGAGATGGACTCGCAGAGGGTTGAACTGGCCCAACAGCTCGAATCTGCGCAGGAGAATCAAGACGCCGCCGGCAAGCTCGCTTCCATTGAGGCCGAGATGGCCGCCCTAGTCGAGGCAAAGACAGCCCTCGCTGAGCAGATCACCAAGCTCACGTCTGACAACGAGTCTGCCTACGAACAGCTGACCAACGTGACGTCCGACCGGGACGAGTTGAAGCTTCACCTGGACTGCAAAGAGCACGAGTTGGCCGCCAAGGAGAAGGAGATCGCCGAGCTGAACGAGGTCATGGTGCACATGGAGGAGTACAAGGTGGAGATGAGCATCGCCTTGGAGGCCAGCTCGGACAAGCTCAAGGTCACAGAGGCCGCCGAGGTCAAACTCAAGGCGAGGGTGGAGGAGCTGGAAGCCAGCATGGAGGTGTCCCAGCAGGCTGAGAAGGAGGTGGAAAGGCTGAAGGAGGCGCAGAATGAGGCTGAGGAAAAGCTCGCCAAGGCTCTGGAAGAGAAGTCAAGTCTGGAGGACAAGGTGGAGACGTTGGAGTCCGACCTTGAGGCTGAGATCATGAAGGGCATGGACTCGAGTGACCTTGAGACCGAGGTTAAGGAGAAGACCGCTCAGCTGAAGGCCATGGAGGAGGATCTTGAAGACCTTCGTAAGGCCCACACCGCCGAACTGGAGGAGCTCAACACAAGGCTGGCCAACGCCGTCAAGTCTGAAGGCAATTTGAAGGCTCTTCTAGAGACCTTGACCGAGTCTGAGGAGGCTGCGAGTTCCCAGGTCGAGAGTCAGTCCGAGGAGATCTCCAAGCTGCAAGAGAAGGTCACTGCCAAGGAGAAGATGGTCGCCGACCTCCAGATGAGCATCGACAACTACGAGGCCGCTCTGAAGAAGCGCGACACCAAGGTGGAGGAAATGAAGGAGACCGTGGCTCACCTTCAGGGAGCCGTGGAGGCCGCCCAGGAGAAGGTCGTCGACCCGGAGTTGGTCGAAGGGCTCAAGAGCGAGATTGCCCATCTCAAGGCTGGCCTTGCCGTCGTTGAGAAGGCCAAGAGCGAGTTGACTGAGAGTAACAGGGCCTTGGAAGAGACCAAGGCCAAGCTGGAGACCGACTACGATTTGTCTGCCACTGCTGCACAGACTGCTGAGGCCACTGTGGAGAAGCTCCGGTCTGAGGCCGAGTCTCTGCAGGCCAAACTGCGCACACAGGCTGATGATTTGCTCATGGCAGAGCAGGCTGTGGAGCTAAAGCAGAAGAGGGCTGACGACAGCGCAATGGCGCTCGACAACATCAAGACCACTCTGGAGAAGGTCGAGGCTAGGAATGCTGAGCTGGACGGACGCGTGGAGGAGCTGACGCGGTCACTGGAGTCGGAGCGCGAAGCCAAGATTGATCCCGCTGCACTGTCCGAACTCCAGAAGGAAGTTGAGGACAAGAAGGAGAACCTCGTCGCTCTCGGTGATGCTCTGGACAAGCTGAAGAAGCAGACCAAGGTGCTGGAGGCGTCCGAGAGCGAGCTCAAGGCCAGGCTGGAAGACACGCTTGCTGCGGAGGGTAGGCTGAGGTCAGAGGTGGACAAGTTTGCCGAGAGTGAGAAGGCAATCACGGCTGAGAAGGAATCCGTTTCCAAGGAGCTGGACGAAGCCAGGTCTAAGATGAAGGCCTTGGAGGAGGCAAAGGTGGCTGCAGAGGCCGAGAAGAAGTCCAAGATCAATGAACTGGAGCAGCAGATCAGCGATACGGCCACCAAGAGCTCCGAACTAGAGACCAAAATCAGCACCCTTCAAGATGAGCTCAGCGCAAAGGAGGCCGCGCTCAAGCAGGAGCAGGCCAACCCCAAGGTGCTCGAGTACGACAATGTCAAGGCCAAGCATGATGAAGCCGTGAAGGCCAAGGACACCGCCGTGGCCAAGATGAAGATGCTCGTGAAGCAGCTTAAGCAGGTCGACGAGGAGCGCAAGTCCCTGGTCGACGAGAATGAGGAGCTGCAGAAGCAGCTTGAGTCTTCCTCCAAGAGCGACGGCGACGACGGTGGTCAGCTTGACACGTACAAAACGCGCATTGCAGAGCTGGAGAAAATGCAGGCCGAGTTCTCCGCCATGAACAAGGCTGAGCCGTTCCCGTGGGAGGACGAGGAGGACGACGATTGGAAGGAGCTGACCAATGAGGAGCTTGTGGAGCAGTACGAGGATGAGCTCTCCGTCCGCCAGAAGAGCATGCTGTACGAGCGATGCATCGACGATCTCAAGCGCGAGGTGAAGACCACGAGTGGAAAGTTTGTCGACCTCATGGAGAAGTACGACGCCACCAAGAAGGAGCTGGACAGGGCAAAGCTTAAACTCAGGTAATCTTGGTAGACGTTTCACAGTTACATGTTCTAATTGTTTTGTGTTTCCAGTTGCCAGAATGAGAATGAACTCCTCCCTGCCTCGTCCTCGTCTCGCATGACCCGCTCCAATTCCTCCGTCAAGGTCATCCCTGAAGAGTCGACTGCCAGCAAGAAACGCGTCTCCTCGTCCCCGCTTAAGCCGGTGCAGCCCCAGCTGGACAAGAAGTGTCGGAACCTCAGCCCGATGAAGAAGCCGGCGACCAAGCTGCCGGCGCCGCTCAAGGTGAACAACAGGGGCGGACCGGCGACCGAGCTCAAGAAGACGACGGCCGCGAACCCCTTTGCCAAGAAGGCCGCTCCGGTGAGTGCGCCCACTCCTGTGGCGGTGAGATTGACACTTTCACTTGTCGTTTTTCTAATATATTAACATTTATTTTGTTTTTCAGGAGGCCCCAGCCAGCGGTACTCGTGCCACTCGGACCAACTCTGATACTGGAAAGCGTGCTATCCGCTAAATACAATTGATCATAGAAGAGAAAATTAATGATGTTTCAATAATCATGTTCTTGTATAAACAAATAAGTTCTATTAAGCCTTATGTGCGGAAAATTTATGACAGATAATTTGTGTAATATTGACAATTTCTTTCACAGATGTATAAATTAATGGAACCTGGTGTTGCCGTTCTAATTACGCTTAATACTAAAGATTTACTACTGACATTTAAAAATACCATTTTTCAAATATAACTGAGGACTTAAATAAACATCGTTTCTTTAATCTCGTATCCCGCCGCGGTATCGGTTTGAATGGTTTCCTCCTCGAAATAACAAAATAATTAATCAGGTTGTTTTTACTTTTTGCACACAGGATTGCAGTCCTACGCAAATGTCCGGTCATCTGCAAACTTGTATTAGTTCGGTGTCTGCAATGCACAAGGAAATTGGATATTTATCCAAATGCCTTGTCTATGCAACTATAAAACTTCCTTGTCTTGGAGTAGAGAAAATAGACGAATTAACAACAGCATAATAAAAATGCAATCATATGTTTGCTTTCACTGGTGGAGATCATTTTTGGACGCGCGATGATGGACATTTGCGATGCCATTCTGTGTAAACATAACATAAACTACTGTCCTCTCTGGTGTGTTTCGCTGCCCAGAAGAAAACAGGCCCTCGGGGACGAAGGGCGTTTACGCGACTAAGGATGTGCCAAGTTCGCAATCAGCAATTTTTACTACTCTGAAATGCAAAAAAAAATAAGAAATAGCTCGTAAGAAAATTCGAAAATAATTGATTTACGAAAAATTGCCAGGCAGTTGTTGAAATGCTGAAGTGACTTGGTTGTCCCGGGAACTTTCCGAAATATATATAGAAGGTATCTAATTCTGGAAATTGAACATCAATCCCTCTTTTAAATGTCAAAATACTAATAATAGAAAAACCGAACATCGCACCTCCACACAGTTCTGTAAGGCCTTCATTTCATGAATTTCATTTGCAGTTCAAACATTATTATTAGTCGAGGTCCGCAGCTGTCGGACAAACAACGCCTCCGAGGCCATTGTGGGCGTGTAGAATGGTTTGTTTGCACAAAGCTGGAAAATGATATTCAAAGAATTGTCTTCCCGGGAACTGGATCAAGCGGTCTATAAAATATGGATGGATTTATAGAAATAGATTTGAAGGTTGGAATAATTCATGTGAAAAGTTGTTGGAAATTGGCTGGTTAACACGAAATAGTTTTATTTATTAATGATCATCGTTTTTTGCTGTTGGAAATATTGGAGACTGAGCAATTTTGGATATACTGGATAAATTAATGCTTGGAGGCCTTACTCAGAAGTCAGAATATAACTTATGCTTGTACTGAATATTTAACTTTGTCCAGTAGAGGACACGCTTATAATCGCTTATATGTATTTAATAGAAAACCCCTTGTAAAATCAGCCATTGACGCCGATTCCCACAAATGTCGCCTCGTCCTATAAAATTGAATATTCATGCTGCCAAGAAACGGGAAAATCCGCCTGAAGCTCCACAATGCAATATTCAAACGGCCTTCACTTCTGCAGACAAAGGCTCAATAGACGGTTATAAACATGTCTGTGGAACACAATTGTGCCTTTCGACAAGATTTTTTATCCTCCAATGGGTCCGGCGATGCACTCTAGCATGAACATTCAGACGATGAGAATATATATTGTAGGAAATAAATGAATATTTCATGATCTCAAGATTTATGACCCATTACGAGAATTACGAGAGGCGGCCTCTGCTCACCTAAAAGTAATGTAAGTAAGACATTAGATGAAAGGCTTTCTAGGTCTCAAGTTTAATTTAAAAGCAAGTTTGATCGATTCCGAGTGCGATAACACTTTTTAAAACTTTTCAAAGTCATACTTTAAATCTGTCTTGTGAAGGATTTTGAGCCAAGCAACGGCCAGCAGTCGTCTCATTTCATTATCGCAAACTTTGCCGAAAAAGTTTACTCTTCTAAAGAGCGACATAAAGTTTATGAGGGGTCTAACTCTTACTGTGTTGTTATTATTGTACGGTGCATTCAACATATAAGAAGATTTTATCCAAAGTTCCTTTCCCATAACAGCCCGTAATATGAGCAAAATGAGCTCTCGTCTGCTGCCTTTTAAACGTGCTTTAATTTCTCCAAAATGTTAATTTCCGTGAGTGTATCCCACGTGTTGTTCTTTCCCCGCCGTCCAATTTGGAGCCGTTTTGAAAGGCTTTCGAGATCTAAAGTTGTTTCATCAAGGGCCGATTAGGAGACGTGAGAGGAATGGGGAAAATGAGATCAAATAAAAGACCGTTTCAGGCAGAGAATGTTTTAATTTCGTTCAGTTGTTTTATTTGATTTAATTACTTTTATCTTTCTAATCGTGTTTATTGATTGCCACAAGAAATTGTCGGCTTATTATTAATTAATAGACATTCAGAAAAATATACTGATCTTAATAACGCATGTCCATTTAAAGCGCTTTTTAATTACTTTACTACTATGATTAATACTAATTTGTGCTTCTGAGCTCACTTTGAGTCGAATAATAACGGTAGGGAAGGATCCCTCAACTATCAAACTTTTCTCGCGAAAAGTGAAAGAAGGAAAAGGAGAAATATAAAAAGAGATTTGCAGCTGTCACTTGTCGGAGAAGTTTGGTCGTCAGAGATCTCTCTACTATACCGCTCTTTTTCTCTTTCTCCTATTTCTCTTTCTCTCTCTCTTCCTCCCTGTCTCTCCTATTTCTCTTTCTTTATTTCATTCATTTCTCTCTCTCTCTCTCTCTCTCTCTCTCCCTCTCTCTGTCTTATACATACAACCAATGCCAATATCTTAATAGTTACATGACAACTAGTACATGGTTAACTACCATGAAATTAGGTTCCATTCATTTTACGCTCTAGCTCTGCATGTCAAATTGATCCCAATTCTCTGAATATGCGTTTAACTTTATATTCCTTTATGAAATTCATGTATGACAAGGGTACACTACATAATTGAAGCATGTTCAATTTTAGGCCAATCAAAATGGATTTCTCTTTTTTTCCAGTTAGCCCTTGGGACCTAATTTAGATATATTTCGAGAATTATATGACATGTCTAGGCCTGTTTAAATTGCTCTTAAGGGTACAGATACCCGTATGCACAAGGTATATAGAGTAAAAGAGGTAGAGCAGTGTAGAACTTTACTTAATACGTGAGGTTCATTCTGTGTGAGCGGGCTGAGAGCAGGCTCAGATAAGATCACTCCCTTTCCTACGCTCAGTCAACGTCCTCAGTCTCCATGCCAAGAGGGCATAAAATGTCAAATGAGAAAAGATGTGTTTAATTAGACTGCCAAACGGTAAAGATTACTATACATGTGTATTTACTTCTTTTTCCCCACAAATATGTACTATGCGTTTGAAAAGAAATGCACTTAATGTACATGGCAATAGTTTTACACAGATGGCAATGATTCCCTGCATGTCTTGGAAAACTTTACTCTGTCGGGTCACGTGACCTGTAAGAACCAATGATATTCCCGTATTGTGTGAGCAATGTGAGCGCTCTCTGATTGGCCAGAACCGCTCACACAGATGCTGAGCTAGCTCCATTGAAATCAGCTGCAGAGAAATGCGGAACTTTAATGCTTTTCACTGCCCAACCTTTGTTAATATATATAAGCCTGGCGTATGCACGTATCTAGCAAACCCATGAAATAGTACAAAGCCTGGCGTCTATTTTACATGCATTTTCTCCGTCACACCCAAAGCTATTTCCGTCCGTTTCTCATCTAAATCCCAATCCTAGCTTAATGTATTCCTTCACAGTTGTTCCGTTTTATACCGATTGTGCTAGATCCTCCTCCTCCTGCAATGCATGGGAGAGACATCTTCATTGCCTCCTTAGAGGATCTGAGCTGAGAGATAAGCGCTTGAGCAAAGTCGGTTTACGGGTTTTCTATGAATGGTTAGGAGATTTTCTGAGACAGACGCGAGTTTTGTCTAGACTAGGTCGTCAAAGTAAAGCTTAAAATTGGGAACAAACGTAATAAGAAGGCATTATAAATCAACTCCAATGTCAGCAAAGTCATTTCCCTTTCTAGCGCACATTCTGTGCCATTAATTTGCCTCCTTGATTTATGAACCACTCTCTGTATCAATTACGCATGTGGACACGAACATGTATCAAAGTTAAGTGCAACAATGTTCAATATAATCGGGAGGTCGTGTTGGCATGCTGCATAATATCGTCCCCTAGACACATTCACTAATATCATGACTATATTCAGCCCTAGGGAGTGTTAGGACAAGGAGTCAATGCATAGGTGAACGGACTCATGCATTATTTAATTACATTTTCAAGAACTAAATTACAAATTACTTTTGCCATAATATGTAACGCATTACAATTACTGTAATTTTTACGTAATACAATTACTTTGTAATTTGATTGAAATTACACTTGCTGAGAGAAAATCGCTAAATTACTTTCCAAATGTAATTTATAGTAATGCATAGGTGAACATGATACCACATTTAATGTTATAAAAGCAAGCATTTAATACTATTTTACCACGTATGAGAAGAGCTGCTCCCTTGTGTAAGGTGTTACATGCTTCGATGAGAAGGCTTTCTCTTTTGTCGTCAGTAGAGTAGCACTCTGAGACCCACTCAGGGGCCCATAAAACGGTTTTGTAACCCATCATTACGTGAGGAGCCTTTGTCTCGCTTTTTGCTTACAATGCTGAGATTCAGATATGGTTATGCAATAATACCTAATGTTGGCTTAATTTATGCATGTTTCCAATTCTGCCCGAGGCAGATTCAAACCCACGACCTTTATTGCCATGGGTCGAGTGAGTTACTAACTAGGCTACAATATCCCCACATGGAGCCTTTCTCTATTTTTTGGAAGAAGTGCATTCTCTGCAGGAATGCTACGAAATAATTCTTTGTCTCGTGGCCTTTTTTTGTAAGAAATGACTTTTGTTATAGCTAATTTGCTAGATAACATGTAGCTGAAATTATTCGTATGTCGCATAACACAGTCTATATTTTTTGTTTACCTCCAACGAACACCACTGAAATAAATTCACACAAAATTTCGATCAGACCACAAAAATGTTCTACATACATGAGCGACATGTATCAAAAGAACTATTTGATACAAAGCAGTGCATGCCATATTATTACTAAATCTGCTGTCCAAATGATAAGAAGCAAACGGTGCCAAATATGTTTGTCCTAATTCTATAAGAGGTTGAAATAAGCATATACCTTGAATAGTATCAGTACAGAGCATAATAATATGCTAAACGTCTTTGTTGTCTCTTCTGAAGACCTTCAATTTTGGCAAGAGAATAACTCTTATCATTTGGACAGGCGAAATAATATCTACTAGTAGTAAGTATAATTTATTTCATCCATTATTTGCACAAATGTGTTTTTAAAGACTTTCTTAACAGTTACCACTTCAACCCTTGACCACGAGGAACTCCACTTCTAGGCAATCAGAAGGCCTATAACCTCTTTCCAACAGGTCTTCTTTCACTTTAATCTTCAGCCTATTCCAGCATGAGCGACATCCTACTTTCCGACAATAATAAGTTATGAAGGATATATCCAGATCTTGTATGGGACCTTGGAACTGCTGTAGGTAATTGCCATCTAGCTTTACATTTATATTACACTTAAGGCCGTCAAATCGGGCATCACTCAGGTCAGCTATAATGGCAAACTCAATGTAGCAGTCTGTAAACAATGCAAATGCATAGTAGTGCAAGTTGTGTCCATCAATGTTAGCTGTCATAAGACGGGGACTCCAGATCCAATATGGACTATAGTCTTGAATACGAATGGTAACAGTAGTTTTGTCCAACACATGATCAGGATGAGCAGTGTGAAAATGTCCAGGAAGCTTGTTGCGGAAAACACTGAAATAGATAAAACTCTTTTTGATTATTGCCTCTGCCATGATTATTTTTCAACCTATTCTTGCAATGTTACCAGTAAGGATCACGGAGCTGGAGTAAAAATGATAAAGACCGTAAATACCAAACTTTTGTAAAATAGATTATATATAACTAATTTTTAAACGTAACCATGCATGAACAAGGGGATCCGCCCAAAAGAAAATTGTATGGACCAAACCTCTAATCGTGCCAAGTGCAGGCTGGGGTGCAGGGGTAGGATTTTTGCGGAAATTAATGTATGTAGCATTTTTTAAATAAATGGATAAGCCCTATGTAAAGATTTTTTGGGAAAGCACTCTAAGGGTGCATCTACATTAGCATAAAAAAGAATATATTGGGAATATCTTCCGCATATTTTCTTTTTTTCTTCCTCCTTTCTTCTGCAGGAGGAAGATAATTCGAATTATCTTCTTTTCAAATGAAAAAAGTGCAAGTAAACTTGTCTTTGCAAGCCACTGAGTAAAGCAAGTCAGATTTTTTGTGGTTTGATTGTTTACTTGACTGCTAAGAAGTGCATAAAATTGTAGAGGAAGGAGTAAAAAATATTCAGAATAACTTCAGAATATTTTCCGAATATTTTCCAAAAACATTCTCCAGTCTTATGCTAGTGTAGACGCAGCCTTAAGGGTGCGTCTACACGGGGGAAAAATCGAGGAAGATATTCGGAATATCTTCCTCGCACAGTACTAAAAAAGGGAGGATTTTTTTCCTCCCTTTCTTGTTGTCCCGCTCAGCCCCTCTGCGCTGGTGGAAAAAGGGAGGAAGAAACTTCGAATTATCTTCTTTTTATCTTCTAATGTAGACGCAGCCTTATGTAGGCTCCATTTTGGGTGACCCCCCTGTTTTGGGGAATATTTTTGGGGTCCCCCTCCCCCAAGAATTTGGTATGTGGTCATGTATACATGAAGGTGACGTAACACAGTAAGTGTGCCAAGATATTACTTATTATATCATTTTTATATTTTGGACCATAGAGGATATGTTTTATAAAACAAATAAGATTTGCAGAGTGCTTTAGCCCAAAAATATTTTGATTAACTCAAGACAAGCACCCTGTACATTGCTTTTTATACACGAAAAGAGAAAACATACCTTTTTAGGCATATTCCAAGCTCAGGAGTGCGGCGGGAAACACATCTGATTGGATTTCTGTAGCTGCATGACTCCTCATGGGATAGTAGACTCTCCTTGACAGTGCTGGAGAAGGTACATCCATGGATGGCATGCTCACAGAGGAACTCAATGCCAAGGGACTCCACCATCTGCTCCAACAAACGGTTGCGGATCAAGGGCTAAAATACGCAAATTGTCATTCATAATGTGCCATCATATTCAATCCATTTAACCTTACATTTGGATAATCACATTTTCCAAGAGGACATTTCTTGGACACCAGTCTATCGTAACAGATTTTACATGTGTTGTGACTCTCATGGCAGATGTAGACCATGCCTCTTGGTACCACCAGACAAACCGGGCACTCCAGGTTGCGTTTGGCAGAGTCCATGTCCAGATGGGTCTTTTCGGACGGGCTCCTTGAAGAGGTCTTGATATCCATCATAGTGGCCGAGTGGTGATCTTCTAAGCTGGTGTGGGTGCCACAAGGAAGTGAATAAGAGTGGATCAATTCTGGAGGAGAGTCCCCGCTCAGATACTGTTAATTGTTTTTCAGTCCTCTATGTTGCATGTTAATATCAAAAGTCTGTTCAGAAAATACTGTATTGTCCATATCCATACATGAAAAAGGGGTGAGTGGGTGGGCACACTAATCCCAGTCTGTTGTTATGATAGCGTTGTAGGAGATTTTGTTAAGCAACTTTTTTAAAAAGTATGGAAAGTTTCCCAATCTAGGCCGAGGATGTATTTACCAGACAGATATTCTTGTCTATGCCTATATTAAATGTTGTCCAAAATAAGAGTGGAGGCACTTTTTTTGCTCATTTTTTGCTTTTCAGACTAAAAATGGTCAAAAGTTTGAGAGGTTGCTTCTTTTTAGGGCCAATTTTTTTTATTTGCCTTAAATCACGTTCTTTAGAGAAGATCAGACGCTCAGCCGCTGTTAATTGTTTTTCAGTCCTCTATGTTGTATGTTAATATCAAAAATATCCATACATGAAGAAGGGGGTGAGTGAGTGGCGCCATAAAAATCCCAACCAGTTTCCATTACAGTTACTTTTTCAAAAAATGTAACTCTTTACTCCACGATACTAAAAAATGTAACTTTTTACAGTAATTCCGTTACTTGTAACTCGTTACTTCAACACCTTGAATATGCGTAGGTATATTATATAGAGAGCCCCCTAAATATGTTTTGCTTTGTAGCCTTTTTTGGTAAGGTGTAACTTTTGTTATTGCTAATTTTACAAGGGACTGTTTGTAATAATATTAAAACACTTTCTACATAACATCATGCATAAACCGTAAAATAGACAATGTCATTTATACGTACGTATATAATTTTAACAACGTTTTCTTTGCATTATGTTTCCTTTTTCGGGATTAATCTGCATCTGTTTGTTTTTTAACGCCGCAATATAACATATTTGTTAATACTTCTTATACAACGGTATCTCAAGGAGGATTGTATATAAATAGCTTAAAATATGTCTTACAGGATACGATCAAGGATGTGCTGAAATGGCAAGTTCAACAACATTCCTCTCACACAAAGAATAAGTTTAACATCTAAATATGCATGTTATTTAACGCCGCAATGTAACATATGTTAATGATGATAAGTAGAGGAAGCCGGTATAAAAATCTACTCAGTCAGTCCATGTAGATAACTAATTAGCTGGGTCTAACAGATATGGGCACAGCCGACGCTTGACTCATTGGTCGGTCGGTTTGAAACTTTATCAGTTAAAACTTCTATGCAATATCATTTCAAAGAGTGTTGTTTTAAAAAAAAGCTTTAAATATTTCTTTCTGAAATGTCAAGTTCAAAATATGCCTCTCACCTTGAGGATTTATGCTAAAATAACATTTATATGAATAATACAAGCAATTCACAGCAAAAAACGGTAAAATTTATCTCAAACTTACTAACTAAAAACGTAGATATAATCAGGGAAGCCATTTTAAATACTATAGTGAAGCAGCTTGTTGTGTCCAATAATAATCCTTAAATCCCGCTTCCCCTTGTCAAAAATGTGTATCTCGCCCCGTCTCAGATTATCGTTTCCCAATACAACCGGCTGTCTCCTTCTCAAAGTACGCATTCTACTCGAAGGTGACAAACAATGCATTAGGATGCCGCCTAATAATACTCGGAACGAGTTATTGTCAGGCTTTGTTTCAAAAGGAATTTCCCGTGGGGGTTCAGGAGTTATTGTTGGCAGTTATTTATTATATTGCTCAAAAATAGTTTGTACTATTGTGCTAATAAGGCAGTACATTTTATCTAATAATAGGGGGTTATAAATACATCAAAAAATTGGATATTATTGGGTTCCCACATTTTCAAACTTTTTGAAAACGGTAAAACTTGTTAGAATTCATCTAAAAGTTTTTATTCATCCTCAAGATTCTGGTTTCCCACGGCGGACATATAAATAAAATTATAACTTTTCCGCAGCTCTTCTCTGTCAACTTTTAACGTTATGAATATTCATTGAAATGAAATGGGGGAAAACCGACGTTAAAAGATGTTAAAACCATTTCTTTTAGAACTGTTTTGGGCACATATGGTCTATGAATATGCTTTTAAAAGTTTGCATTGAATACTTTGAATATTCAGTTGAACTAAGATGAATAGAAAAGCTATTAGAAACCTCTCTATTGAGCCTTTCTTTTGTAAACTGTTGCTGAGAGGAAGAGAAAAGGTCATTGGAAAATGATTAAAAAAGTAACAGCTTTTGCTGATCAGACAATATCCAATCAACTTTTTCATCTCTTATCTACAATGGTTACTATTTTACTAATTATTAATTAGAGGGTAATTAGCAAAGGAATTAACTCCAGGTTGACAGTGATTACATCAGGTGCATATATTTCTCGTTTTTCTCCAATTATATTATATTCTACTCTAATCCACTGTACAGCTTCATTTCTTCCCTTTTCTGCAACGCTGGTCATCTTTGATTTTCCCCGATCCAGTTTTTGCCCATTAAATATCGGATTATTGAAACAATGTAATTTTACTTTCGAAACATGTGTCTGTGAAAAATCATGAATCTGAAATTAGTGTCCGCTTATTTTCCATCTTTCAAGGTCGCTTTATGATTTTGACCGATGGGACAAGGAGAAGTGAAAGCACGCAAGACCCGTCGGGATTTGACGACTTTAAGAATTTTCCTTTAATTAGGTAGATTCCTCCGGTTTTAAAGTGTTTTATGGGGGCAATATCTTAAAAATGTGCGGAAACTTGTCATTTTAACAATGTATCTGTCTTCTTACGCCCGGCAAGTTTCCAACAGACTAAATGAGAGCTTTATTCCGTTGTAAATTGATGATTTTTCTTAGAAAAGGCCTGTTTTCCCTACATCTTATCATCTGAACATGTAGCCCATAAACAAGCAGAAGCATGCCCACTATTTTACTGCATTTCATTAACATAACCATAAACATGTAAGCGTACATGATATCAAACCAAATCATTCACATGGGATCCCTATAATCCCTCTTTTGTAAGTCTGAGGTCACGTCCAGGACAAAGTTCCTGCTTTAAACGCATCATTTCATCTCCCCGCCAGAAGTATAAAAATATAGTAGTAGTGGGCGCAAATCTCGCATTGAAGAAGGGCCCTCTTTTCCTAGCCGGCGGTCCGTCTGCCCTTCGCGCGCCAGAGAGAGAAGAAGAAAGTGCCGGTAGCAAAACTCAGACTCGAGGTCGCAGCGAGAGTGATTTCCCGACTCGCAACGAGGCAACATCAGATATAATTACGGTTATTTACAACGTGCTGAGTGACAGCAACTGCCGCACTAATTACAACAGTTAAAAGAAGCTATTTCTGGATATTGCCGTGTGTGTTTGTAGAAAAGAGTGACTTTGGTGCTCCAGCTGCTGTGCAAGTGCCCAAGCCTATTAACAGAGATTAAGGGAATTAGGTGTGTGCTCTCAGTTCTCTAAGGAAGACTTTATATCCCGCCCTCCATTTGGCTGGTTGCAGATAGCAAAGAAGAAGGAGAAAAGTTATGACCGTGGCTGCGGTTTAAATTGACCCGCCTACAGAGTACTAAAGAGACGTGAGTAGACAGTGGTAATAAATATTAATTAACGTAATGGTATATGCAGTATGTGTATAGAGTGTGTAAACACAGCCCATTGAGCTGTATAAAAATGCTGAATGTCTGCGTCTTAAGAGAAAAGCGATATGCAATGGTATACGAGGGAGTGCCTCGTCACTGAAAAGAATAAATAATCATTAAGGCTGCAGTCTAGTACGCCTTGTTTTTCTTCCTCATATTCCCCCCGTCTTAAAGTTGTTGTATACGCTCTTTTATAAGCAAAAGAGAGAGAGTCTTGCACACATGCACATAGAATATGACCCAGCAAAGTTTACGGCTTTTCCTTTTACAGTTGTGTTTGTTGCGGTGGCATTTGTTCAGGACACTTTAAAATATGTGAGAGCATAGACATAAGGTAACCGGGGTAAAAAGGTGCCATGCGGTAAAGCCATTGCACATATGATATGCTAATACTTTCACAGGGTGTAGTATTTGAGGTCTTTTTAAGTCGTGTTCCGTGATTGGCAAAAAAAATTAAGTGCACCGCAAAGCAGTGTTCCCATAGAGCAGAAGGGGTTCATGTTCCTTCTTCGTTCATGCATATTAAGTTTCTTCTTTCCCGGGGTCATTGTATGATGTGGCCTTTTCTTCGTCAGCTCGCAAAAAAGAAGCCCACATGAGACCTTGTTATAGTGTTGGATGTCTCTAATAAGGTGTTAGTTGACATGTTTTGCATTGCAGCACCTCATTAAGGACAATTTACGGGTGGGGCGCCCTTAAAGAAGCGCGGGGGAAACCTCGCGGGTGGTATTGTTACGATACAAGTTTTTATGACGGCCATATAACAAGAAGACATTACTGGATTACTTTTTAACTATTATTTCATTACATTCAAATTACTAGCAAAGCTGGTGCACGCAGATGCATGACATATTAATACACTATGTACATACAATTGAATTGTGGTAATCATGTATAATTGTTCTGTATGTTGATGCCTTAATGGGGACAGCTTTTGAAAGTACTCGTTATATGTTGCATGATAGACGATTATAAAATTTATAATGATGTTAATAAAGAGGAAAGACACACATGAAGGTAGTTTAGCACAAACTTTAAACAGTACTCCAGTACTACAAGCTAAAGAAGTTCTTTATCGAGTTTCGTGTTATCAAAAGGCCTTTTCCGCAAACCCATTCCAAATTAAATCTTGTTTACGTGAGTTTGTTTGTTGCTATCGCCGTATCGAGTGACACAAAGGGTTTGCTTAGATCGTTTTCATGAGAATGAATTGGGTCGTGGAACAGTTTTGGTGCAAGGTCTGTTACAATTCCAGCTTCGGGTTTCCTTTTTCCGTCACTACTTTCTATTGTAAAATAGTTTTTGTTCATTTACCCGGCGAAAAGTTGGACAATTTTTGCACACTGCAAAAACTATGTGATGAACATTTGCCGACTTCTTTTAGTGAGTGCTTTTACGACACAGTGCTGTTTATTACTCAACTACAGTCCCACAAATATCA